>JAVFBY010174997.1:0-11284 GCA_034781015.1 Tonicella lineata | reverse complement strand
CACATCTAGGCTGATTGAATAATTACTTGGTGTTTAACACCGTAGTAAGGAGTATTTCACCTATATTACGGCGTTTATTTTCGGCTTCCCCGGGTGTGACCCGGGGAAGTCGCGCGAACGCAGCCTAGGTAACGCTAAACCCGAGGCACAAGGTAACGCTAAACCCGAGACACAAGGAAACGCTAAGATAAAGTACTGGCGTAGGCCGTGCTTAGGGTGATAGTTACTAGAATAACTTCCATGTAAATGACAAGATCTTATCAATATTATAGAGTTATGGACTTTTTACATGGTGATTATGCTGGGATATTGACCCAAAGAAAATATATTGACCGAGACGTCAGCCGAGGTCAATATATTGTCTTGGGTCAATATCAACAGCATAATCGCAAGGTAAAAATTCATGTGTTTATTATATAACAAATTCTAACACATTTGTATATAAGTATTACGACAAATAACATTTTTCGTCATGATTGACAGTCAACCGATAACGTGGCTCAATATGACGTCATGTTTTTGCGTCCGCTTTTAGAAACGAAATATACACTGGATTTTCCAGAAATCGGGTGCCATCATAAATATTGACTCGCTCTGCATGAAACATAATCAATATGCTTTGGTATGTAATAGCCACATGAACCAATAACAGGACTTATATAATATCAAGCATAAGTCACCATAACTTTACAATGATCACTGGAATGAGATTAAAGCGTTGTAAACAGTTTATTAAGAAACATCCCTACGGAACTTATAGTAGTTATCTAGAGTCTTTTTTATTTATTTTTTTTCAGGGTTTTCTGACAAATTTGTCGAGTCCCTTTTAGTCCGTACAAGTTAAAAAATTTGATTTGTCGATTTTCTTCCAAATTTGTTTTCCTTTTAAATCGTTTCCTCTTTTTTTAAAACTGAAAACAAAATTTGTGGCTTTAATTTCATTCCAGCTTGTTTACCACTCTTACCAAATGTTTCCTAGGCTCGGGTGAAATAAATCGTGATTTTGTAAGTTTATATCCATGTGCTATAGTGCTATAGATAGTGTGTGTTTTACAGCCAATCTATCTTGCCCGAAAACAGTCATCCTATCCTCGTCAATTGGGGATAATTTGTAATGTTCATCCACGTTTGTGTATTGTCGTGGAGAATCAATGACTTGTGAGTTAGTTTAGTTAGGAACATACCACAACAAAGGCACCGCAGAGGTTTAGCAGGCTTGTAGCTCATACATAATACAGCTTTTGAAGGATGTATGAAAGCCGGGTGAATGATTCTGGGCTTAGCTCTTGTTGTTTGGGACAGGACAATTATCTCCGGCTGACCGGGCTCACTGTCTGTCCGAGTCTGTCTTTGAATACGTCTTTACCTTTAAGGTTAAGGTTGAGTTACGAAGGAGACAACCGGCGACTTAGGCGCGACCGCCCGGGGAGAGCGGACAGTGACAAAACTCTGTAAACCCCAGCCCTGCTCGTTCCGACACCAAACTCTTATAGTGCGTCTTTTCGAACAGTATGACAACTCAGACAGTTTTTAAATTTATCATTCAGAATTTCCGCTGGTTAAGTGAGACTGTCACTAATAGTTTACGGTCTATCATCAGTCTCACCCTCTCTCCATACATTTGTTATCCTCTTTAATTCTAAAGAAATACATCCCATGTAATTATACCTAGACACACTGTTTTTTTTTTTAAAGTGTCAAGCGAAGACGAACTCAAAATTACTATGATAATATAGATTTACTTGGAGTAAGTATCGTATATATAGGCCCCCAATTCACACATCCACCCCCTTTAATGACACATACACCTTTTTAAACTGTTTGCCTTCAACCGCACTTTATTGGATACCATAATTAAGCTAGAATATTTATATTATCATATAATGACGTCAAGTTTAATCAGATTGGAATCTGAGAACGAAAGGTGTATGGTCTCACTAGAGAACCTATGGCCAGTTGGAACACAAGCGGATCCGAAATATATTCTTTCACACAATTCTTTATGTTTTTAAAACATACATTTGTATTCTAATATTTGTTTTTTTTTTGTTGTTATTTAAATGATAAATTGATAGATAAAATATATAATTGATTGGATATTTTTAAAAGCATATTATTTTACTACAATAGTCAATTGTAATTTAAAATAAAACATATCTATGATATTTAAATAAAGTGTTGTATAAACATATGTACAAGTATTTATTTCTTACACATTTCAGGCAAAATTGGCTTTTAAATAGCTTTGAAATCGCTATATCGTCAGTATTCAACTTACTGGTATGTGAAGCAAATTAAAAATTTATTCGGTTAATGTTTTATTGTTTCGTTGTTTGGTTAGGAGAAAACACTGCTCATTGACTCAAGTAATTCCTTATTTAGCCTTCAAAATTAAAATGTCTTCACCATGTGATCAAATAAAATTGATTATGTAAAACATGATATTTAAAAAATATCCATGAAGACACAAAGAGCATAAAAATGCCGATTAGTCTAATTTCAACAACTATAGTAAAATAAAAAGCCATCTGTTCTCCGTAAAGACACAAAAATAGGTTTTCCCTAAACTTTCATAAAACGGAATATAAATTAAATTTGAACAAAACGGAAACTCCGCTGTGATATACGTTAAGATTAGATTTTTGGACCAGGAATACTGGTCCCTTATCGGTACTGATCTCGTTGTTGTTCTTGTTGTTGATGTTGTTCTTCTTCTTGTGGGGTGACGCTTATCAAAAAATGCAAAGGCTCTGTCAGTTCGACACCCATTGACATGAAACTGTACACTTATTCTTCGGATCATTGTGCATCTTTTGACGGAGTCCGATTTTTGCTATTACGTCATAATTCCAAAATGGAGGCAATTACGTCACATTTTGCCAATAGCCTAAAACTTCTTAAGTTTGACTTATATCTTGATGAAACTTAATACGGTTATGCTTTATAGTATTGCACATCGGTTTGTGGGTTCTCATACTTATATAACATCGCAGTTGAAGATGAAGAAGGTGACGTCACAAATCAGGAAAAACCCTAAAGCTTATTAAATCGAAATCCGATCTTCATCACATTTAACTGATTTATACTGCAAAGAATATTGCATCGATTGACGGTGTGTGTTTCTTTATAGGAGGTTATGACATTGAATTGTGACGTCACCAATATGCCATGGTACTATAATGGTGGTGACAGTTCAGAACACTAGTGTTTATATACCATTTACTATGTTTATAGAGGACGACAAATCCTGGTCCGTAGTACGATTGTACTTGTTTTATAAATTGTTTTTATCTTGAACTTTTAACTGACACCGGATGTGAAAGATGTGTCAATTAAGTGAAATTTACCTTCATTTTGTTTACGTTTTGAACCATCACGTATTTTGTGTTATCTAAAGTGCTAAGAATAAAAGTAATGCATTCTTCAATTCACGGCCTTGTACTTGGCAGCCGACGGAGATAATTCTATTTCAAAAGAAACAGTTTAAGGTGGAAAGGAAGCTGTGGAAATTGGTCACGGGCTGATGAAATTCTGTGAATCTGGTTGGTGATAAGATCTGATCGCGAGCTCAGCCATGGCGGATGATTCACTTCCGGTATTCCACAGTGACACCTGGGGCCTTATCTGATTGGAGGATTACAAAGAGGTGCATTGAAAACGTTGCTTGATGGTTATCTATTATTTTATCTTTACAAAATCTCCGGTGAAACTGTCAAATGTTTAACTATCTGTCTTTGTCAGTTGCCACCTGAATCTTTCTAGAAACGCCTCGAGGTCAAAATCAATCTAAACCCTCCCAAAACACCATGTATACACATTTACCTTTGTGTTCGGCAATGTGGATCTCTTTATCGTGTGAATTTAGAGAATTATTAGGTAGGTAAAATTATATCTGCGGTAAACAATGAAACATAATAAGAGAGCGGTTGACATTTCGTCAGGCCCTCTGGCGTGGAAACTGGGTGAACCCTATAAGTGAATGATCAGCATCAGATAAAACTAAACAAGATTGGACCTGGGATTGGAAGCATTTGTTGTGTTGTCCAAGTAATCTGTAAAGTTACAACTATAATCTCTACGTCATAGCTGCTTCACACAGGTGTCTCTGTTAATTGTTCCTGGTGGACCTCTTTAGTTAACATAGCTTTAGGTATTGTTCCTTCTTTACTGTTCTCCTAAATGGGTAATACCTACCAAATTTACTTAAAATAAATGCAAAAGTGAGAAAAGCTATGTAGTGTGATACATCCGCACCACCGCTGCAAGCGGTTTTACCAATATTTCACTAAAATGTCAGCCATGGAAGTGTGCAAATGCTGGAATTCAGCTTTTAAATAAAATAATGAAATACAAACAGACAGAAAGTCAGAAAATTCCCAAGAATCTGACATGAAACACATCAGGACTATGCACAGTCGCAATATGCCAGCTGTTAAATAAAACAAACTTCAGCTTGAAACATAGCTCGGAATATAACATGATAGCGATATCAATTGAAATACAGACAGACAAACTTATAAGAATGTTTCATCAATAACATCATGACAGTGCGCTGCCCCAATATCCCAGCTGTCTAATAAAACAAATTTCAGCTTGAAACATTGACTTTTTTTTAGATATATATATAGCTCGGAAATTAACATGAGATAGATATCAATTGAAATACAGACAGACAGACATACATATTAATTTCTAAGAATGTTACACGAATAGCATAATGACAGTGCCCAGACCCAATTTGCCAAATAATTTCTTAAGTTTGACTCCTATCTTGATGAAACAATATGGTTATACTATATAGTATTGCACATCGGTTTGTGGGCTCTGGCATTATACATCATCGCAATGGAAGATGAAGGAGGTGACGTCACAAATCAGGAAAAACCCTAAGGCTTATTAAATCGAAATCCAATCTTCATAACATTTAGCTGGTTAATACTGCAAAGAATAACGCATCGATTGACGGCGTGTGTGTGTTTTGCATTTATTATAACATTGAATTGTGACGTCATCAATATGCCATGGTACTATAATGGTGGTGAAAGTTCAGCAGACAAGTGTTTATTTACCATTTTCTATGTTATATAGGGCGACAAAACAGGTTCATGGTCTGTATACGATTGTAGGCCTAATTGTTAAGCTGTATACCGAGTCTGACTCTATACCGGATAATGAGCCACGTTGACCTAGACATTACAAAGTGCACGTTTTTATAACCGATAAAATTCCATGATTTCTTCAGAATTCTTTTTTTTTTTAAATACAGTAACTATTTAATTTTTACCCAAATATCCTCTATCGGTATCTTTTAAAAAAAAAAAGGCAGATGGTATTAACCGTTTCTTCAAAATTGTTTTTAAAAAATACATCATAGTTTTTTAATTATATTTGTTTTTATATAATTTTAAAACTGATTATGTTCAGACGAAAAAAAAAATTGTTATAATAGTCAAAAGAGAAAATAGTATTTCTCTGAAATAAACTTTACAACATGTCCAGGTGATAATACAACCTTTTTGTAAGAATTATTTAAAATGAATCTTTGTTGGACTGTATGATGCTTGATCAAATAAATATTGGTTAATAACTGTATATTTCCATCATTTACAACAGCAACGCCCCAAACCTCATTCCCAATACCATCTACTGCATGGTATTTTTATTTTCATTTTTAACAAATTTGATTTTGTTTCAATATTTAATTGAATTCGCATATTGTTTTAACCTACTGGTTGAATTTATTTGCTACAATACAAATGTGTTCTACAAAAAGTCAAAAAATTGATGATAAATATTTATTAGTTTTTTTTAACTGAATGTATGCATATTCACACGACCCGGTACACACACAAAAAAAAAACTTATAAACAATGGACAACCAATTGTTAATTATAATTAACTAATGGTTTTAAATAGTAGTCAGTTGCAACAATTACATGTAAGATTTCCAACATTCATACTAAGTGATAATACAGAATTTATGTTTAAAGGGTAATACATTTTGTGCAACAATAATTATTCTATATCAAATAAATATACAATTTACAAAATGCAGGAAAAGAGGGCCTGCAGTTCCCATCTTGTATACATTTCACTTTTAAAACCATCTACTTGGAAGCATGTCAAATGTCCTATTACTATACAATCATAATTTGTTTAAAAAAATGGTTCATTTTTTAAATTTAATTATCCATAAAATAAACACTTTATTTGTTTGTTCATTAATTATTGTATTCATTTAGAAGTCAAACATTTGATTCTAAATGCGACCAACATTATTTTAGCATGCCCTATATTCTTGTAAAATACAATTTAAGAGGCTTTACTGCAGAATTTAGGCAACAAATCGAAAGCTTATATATAATTTGGGTCTTACTAGAAAAATATTTAAAAAAAAACAGGTTTAATTCGTTTCAGTCGATTTTGGCCAAATTATGCGGTATAGCATCTGTAATGTAGGCATAAAATGTAGTGTTTAAACTATCGTGTCTTAATGTTGTTATCGTGTACTCTCTTCGGAGAAACAACAGAGCCAAAAATAATTGGGAGAGCGAAGGCTGACTTCAGTCAGAGTTCATGTGAGCAGTGACTTTATATACTAGTATATCGACGTCCTCAGTCGGTAGAGTGTTGGCCCTGTTAGCAAAATGTTCCGGGTTCGATCCCCGGTGGATGCATGTCGAATTTCTACATATATATTTTATAAATGCAGAGAAAAACAATTTTTCAATTTTTTTTTATCTGCGTTTGTAAAGCATAAATATATGTGCCAGAACCACATTTTCGGTATACCTCGTTTGTGAGTAATATCTACAACAAAAGATGCTGCTTCAGGGTCTCTGTGTCAGTGCCTTATGTAGAATATATAAGGATATGCATTTATACCAATTTGGTAAATTGTTGCCTATATATATACTTTTATTTCTATATTAATAATGTACCGGCTTCTCACAACTGTTTATTATTCTTCTCTAAATATTATGTTTACATGTATCTGTATTGTTATATCTCCTGTAAATATGTTCGTGTTGAGGTGAGTACCAGGTGTTCCCATGGCTGATAACAATCCCCTTTAAACAAATTAAGAATTGAAATTAAAATTAAATACCCTGTCTGGCTAGCAATATACGTATATACCGAAATAATAGCTTTGTAAAAACACTGCTATGTTTTACTATTAAACCCTTTCTGTACTATGTGCAATTGCATTTATATATGTTGTACCAATGGTCAATGACGATTTTGAATTTGAATTATCAGTGTTATTTATGTGAGTTTCGCCATATGGTATTGGGCGTATACGCACTTGCCCATGTGCACTAAGACTTTAATTGGACTGAGCCGGGTAAGTGAAAGACGCCAGCTAATTAAGAATACCCATGGTAAATGAAGCAGGAACTTCGGTAAAGTCGTTTTAACTGACCCTAACATAATGTTTGGATATGTCGTGTGTGATCTTTGTCCATTTATTTCCAGTGTCTTGGACTTGAAAGGAAACTGACATGGCTAAACTAGTGAAATTATTATAGCCCTTGTCCCTGTTGATGACCGCACCATTATCATCAAACTGCCAGACTAATTATGAGGTTTTGTTGTTTCCATGGCAACTGGCTTGACCAGGGAGTGACCAGTGACGTTGCAGCTGCTCGCGCTTTGGTCAGTGTCCGCCCTATCTCACCAGGTGTCCCTAAAATCCAACTAATGGCGACTTAATGACAAGGCCTAAGTTTCATTACCGTGTTATTTTATTCTAACATTTCAGAATCTCCTTCGGGGTGTGAAAGACAACCTCTTTCGTGTCTGGAGGCTTGTTTAGTTCATCGCGTGAAATACCGGATATCAGATAATCTTAGATCTTTGGTAATTGCGCATTGTGCTACTAGAGCTCTCTATCATTTAGAGTCTTGTTTAATCCCTCGCGTGAAACACCGGATATATCGAGTGATAACAGATGATTTGACGGCGATTCTTTGTTGAAAACCGACTCAATTTCCTAACCAACTAGAAAGATGTCAAAGTAATTTCTTATTCCAAAATCAGACATTTAATCCGAGCCCTCGATCCTAATCTCGATTTATTTGTATTGCCCATCTTGATTAAATACTTGATAAAATAAGGCGGAGTAAATGTAATGAGCCTCCCCCCTGTCTCGGTGCTAATTCCTTACACTCAACTTTATTTGCATCACTGAGACTCTAAGGCAATTCTAGTTTTGTCAATTGTTCAAATATCAAACTATAAATATTTTGCCTTATTTGTAAACACAAAAAATCGCCCATAGTAAGTAATTGATATTCCATAAAATGTATGCAGATTTATATATCGGACAATACAATTTTTTTTTAATGTTTGCGTCTAAACGAATATCACAAGGCTTTATGGATTACAAACTTCTGGTATATTATTTTCATTATAATATACCAGAAGTTTGATATCCATAAATCCTTGATCTAGATGATCTGATTGCCTTTTATTTAAATGCCTTTACTTAAAAATATATATTTTTTTCATTTATTTTTTTTATTTGAAGAAGTTATATTCATATAACATTCAGAAAAAAAAAATTGTGTTATTAGAATTTTGTCGACTGCTTCATTTCTATCTTCAAGTTATTTCATAAGTTCTGATTTAAAGTTTTATAGTATACTCAGTTTAATATAATAAAATATGTATCCTTTTTAAGAAGGTATATATGATAAATAAACTCCCAGAACCTTTATTCTCTCAAAAACCAATTAAAACCAAATGAAAGGACAGTTTTCCAAACATATTTTCTTTCATTATGTAACTTATCAATCAATAAATATGAAATTATATAAAATGTTATTGATTTGAATGTATATGGTAAAATGAAAATAGTCCAGTTAAATTTGTAACAAAAAGTTTCAATTAGGTTAGATTTTTTTGGTGAAATCCTGTAGCCCAAAAGAAGAAAAAACATTTGTCTGTGTTATTTAAAGAAAGTATCCCATGCACGTTTTTTTTTTTTTAAATTACTGATAACACTTCCTTAGTTAGAATATATTCTAGATCACAAAATGTCGCAGACAGCGAATGAAGCCCATGCACCACACTCATGGCCTTCTATACTCGGACTCATGTCGTGGGTTCGATTTCGTAGGGGGTCTCCGCCTGCCAAATTTTCTGAAATAAAGTATGTTGAAACTGAGTGTGTTACACAAAAATATCGAAAACACTGTAAAACAGGATTCCTTTGCACTCTTTGAACCAGTGGACAAGGCGGGCTATATGCATATGGAACGGAAGGGGTTGTTTTGACCGCAGGATGATTCACTATAACTCCCATCACTTAACCATAGTTTGATTTATTTATTTCTTGACCATTTGAGGTCCGCCAGACGATACAATGTCGTCACGCCCTGTTTCAATTCTTATCGGTCCAATGCGGGAATGAATTGCCTACCAGATAACCTCAGCTCTTTTCGTGTTCAGCCTCTACCATTTTATTCCTAACGTCGAAATTTTAAAACATTCGAAACAGTAAATCCGGGAATTATGGTTGGTTACAAAACAACGAAGAAAAACAAAAACAATATACTATGACCTCGTCTGTTTTTTTTCCCCCGTCTAGCACTTTATCCACAAAGTAAAACTTTGAAAGCAATTTAATTTGTTGTTTCTAATATAATATTGCTTTTTGTTTGTGATTGCTTGAGAATGCAAAGTGTTTCGGTTGAGAGGCGATGTTGATTGTTTGGATTCTCTCCAGTTATTGTTCTGGGTTTGGTAATTTCTTGAAATAATATTATTATGTTCGTTATTTGGGATAACCATGTAAGTTATAAATAAAGCGTGATTCTTGCATGTCCTTTAAATTAATTTCCGGGAGCCTATGTATACCTTTAAAAAGTAGCCTATTTTAATATGTGTTTCCTGAAATCACGAGTTCCACTAAAAAGAGTTAACTCTTTTTCTAATCTTTTTCAAATAAAATATGTATTAAAAGAAATCGTTGATCACATCAGTCAAAAGGAAATTCGAAAATCAACTTCGCCTTCTAAAACGCCTTGGGTTTCCAGTCATCTTGTTTTGATTTAAACTAATGATAAAGAGATTTAACACCACATGACTATGTCTTAAACAATTACAGATCTTTTTACGTTCCGGTTTAATTTATTTCTGACTTGGTAGCCCTTATTTCACACATGTCTTTTATAATTCCTCTTGATTAATGTTTTGATGACCTGAACCCGGTCTCACTGATATTTATCTGTAAAAATTAAACGCTTCTCACCACATGTAAAACAAGAGCGCGAGACGCTTGGCGAATAGTCGTCTGCTTCAACGAAATGTATAGGCCTAGCGTTCGTCTGCTTTTCATCAAAACATGAAAAAAGTACGCTAGCAATAGAAAAATGGACAAGAGTTGTTCAAAGCAGTATAATAACTCATAAAAGGGAATGATAAATGACTGAGCAATTACGGGTTACTTGCTCTGGATCCCGGCTGTCTTTTATCTGTCCTCGTCGGTCGTGTTTGAAACCGGATCGAAATTGAACAAGACATCGATATGGGATAACCGAGACTTAAATGAGACGTTGTTAGACAGTTACAATGACTCGATTTACGATCCTTTTTTTTTCTTATTTTTTCTTTCTCTTTTTTTGAGTTTGTAAAAAATTACCCGATCATTTGTTAAGAAGGCAAACTATATATAGTATATAGTAGAACTTTATACATCGGATTTTACCATTATTTTTTTTATCAATATTCTCTGGAAGAAAATGCAAGGTAGTGTGTGCAAGTAAAATCAGAAACTTTATGCAGTAGGCCTACATTTTAAATTATCAGAAATTCAAGGAAAGACTAAAACACATATGTTTTGATTTTGTACAAAACCTTTGCATCGATACCGACTATATCTGAGTCGCAATGTCCTCGTGCATTGCCATGAAGAATAGGCAGTTCAAATGCCAAAGAGTGCAAAAGTAACTAATTTTTTTACGGGAACTCGCTAATAATCCTGTGAAGATTCCGTAACCGAATCTTGTCGGTTAGGCTCTCCTGCCGTGTGCCATTTATAACAAGCTAAACATTTTCTGGCGAGAGCAGGTTTGGTATTCCGTTAAGATTGCCGTTCCCGCCATAGTTTTTTACTCTCCCGTTTCATTAAAGATACATACGCCCTCAAAATTCGCTTTTTCAGTAAATTCAGACAGCAACGATTTTAGGTGGTGTCAAAGTTGGTTCATAAACTAAAATAATACCGCAAAAATGAAAATTATTTAATGTGTACTTATCGTGTATGAGCAAAGAGAAATCA
>JAVFBY010174886.1:0-11286 GCA_034781015.1 Tonicella lineata | reverse complement strand
CAACTGAGAAAGCCGGGTAAGGACGCAACCCACTGCATAACAGGTTGCCTCTTTTAAGTGCAGGAGTTGTCTCCCTTTGTCACATTTGACCTATATTTATCGGCCTATCTCTTAACATTAACATTGTCACCCCTATCTTTTAACGTTAACTTTGTCACCACCCCAATAACGCGAAGCTCTCATAGACCTACTTAGCTTCGCCGCAGGTAAAAACGGTGCCTCAGATTTTATAAGTTCGCCTAACATTTGTTTTTATTTGCTCTGGAAGATATTTTTGGAATTTGTTTTAAGCTTTACAAAGGAAATATAGACAAAAAGCTTTTCTTGAATTGTTCTAAGCAAAAATTTAAAATAATGAGCCACAGTTTTTTAGTTTAAGGTGCATAGTATTTCATAAACTAATTTATTTGATGATATACATATTGGTCTCCAAAAATAGGCCTCGAAAAATGCAGTGTATTTTTCTCTGTCGGGTGTAATCAATTTGTAATAAATTCAGAAATAGTGACTCGATCTTCAAGACATGTACAAATTTATATTCCTGGAAATCTAAGCTTTTAAAAAATATATAGGTAATTTATAGGTATGTATGCTTCTGATTGATATTCATTGTCATAAAAAGCTTGGAAAAAAACATTTACTCAAATAAATCGACCAGGGGGTCCAGAAAGGTTCATCAATTTGATATAATCTAGATTCTCTTCGATGAATGTTATCGGATGTAAATGTGTGGGTTGTCTGATATATGTATTCAAGGGTATCCAACGTTACAAAGCGAAACTTGATTTACAAAGCGTTAATTGATGAAATACATCATCGTTAAGTCGAATCAACTAGATCAGTTAAAGTTTGTGTAGCTTTAATTGAAATCGATTGTAAAGGAAACACGCTAATGCTAGAGTAAACATCACTTTAATTTCACGCTTCCTACAAACATGTGACCAGCGTTATACATAACATGTTCGCACTGCGAGACATACCCAGAGGTCTGCACAAAATACGAATCCTGTGCTTACAGCTAGGCTTTGGGCATGTATTATCAATACATTATCTCAAAGCCTTGACATTTGTTCTGTGTGCGTTATTACACTTGTTATAAACTCGGTTTTTACAAGGCCATAGTAATATTGAAAATTTCGGCTGCGTTACGACTTGCGTATTACCACCAGATATACTACCAAATTGTCAGAACAATCTTTAAATTATTGACAGAGAATTCCGTTTATTTAAGGTAACACCAACAACAACAAGAACAGAGTGAGAAAGATCTAGAGCCTGTTCACCACGGGGTAACATTTGTTGATATAGAATATAACAACAGGTTGCGGAACAGTTTTAATACAGAGTGGTTTTGTGTTTTGTTGTCATTACCGTTAAGGTACATTTGAAATGTTGACAGGTTTAATGGAGTATAAGGTTATGCATGATATTAGAGGATCAATAGGTTATATGATGGATAGACTTAATTGTTTCTACTTCATTTAGGGCATCGTTTCATTGATCGATTAATACATTATTTCAGTTATTGACGGATTGGTTTACTCATTGGTGTTTTACTCATTGCTTTACTCATCGCCTTGTATATGACGAAGTTATACGTCGACCTTACGCCGACGTACCACACACGTGATGGTTTCGTCTCCCAACTGTTGCCCCACGGGTATCATCAATGACAGAATAGAAAAAGGACAGGGCAAACTTGCAAGACACTTCGTAAGTCCTTTTTTGTGTAACTTTTTCGTAAGTCCTACTTACGAAAAAAATACACTTTCATGAAACTTCGTAAGTTATATCTTTGGATTTTTTCTTAAGTTTTTCGTAAATATTATTTTCTTACGTAACTTAAGAATTTTCTTGCAAGTGTGCCCTGGACAACAAACAGGACACATCAGTTTTCTTGCGCCCTTTGCTCAGATAGCAACAGAACAACAACCACACGCCGGGCAAAAGAAGCTGTGATACAGATTGTATCCATCTGATAATATACGCTGTCACAAAGTAAATGTTTTTACAACACTGTATATCTTCTTACGTGTAGGCCTTAATGTACTAAAATTGATTGAGTGGTGTTCAACGTTCAGGCGTATTCCCCGACGGCGTGTCAGTCAAATGAGGCATCCACCCTTGACGTTACCGGCAACACCCAGGACAGGACAGGAACAGGACCAAAAAAAAAAGACACACAGATCGGTTTCTTGATGGACCTTAGATCTGAAAGCAGCCGGACATTAAGTTCCCGCCATACACCCGAAAACCCCATAAGCTCATTCTAACTATGTAATCTCGAAATTTACCATTATCTAAATATATGTAGTCTCTGAACACTTATTCGTATAAACACATCCCTATATCATTTTCATCAGAGATATCGCTAACTGGCTAAAACCCCCCGTTAATTTTTCATAAGCCTTAATGTTAACGTTTGGTTCCACAGCTCCCTTCCAACCTTTCGTTGGGCGAAAATCCATGGCCTCCCTAGATAAAGATTGCCAAACTAGATTTAGAATGTAAACAACAGCTGATTCACCCCTCCCTCCAAAAATTCTTAATACACCAAATGTCTCATATTTAGGCTATAGTATTACACTGACCAGCAACCTTCACTCAATTACTACATATATGTAGCAATACCAAACACTCGACCAAAAACAAATTTTCAATTTTTTTATTAAGAACTATATTCGAGGGTGACAAAATAGAAGTTGCTTATGGGGGTATTGTTCCAGCTAGTGTGCTAGATTTGTTCCAGCTACTATAGTGTGCTAGATAGCGACTCACATATATACACGCCAACCAAACACAAGGGAAAGAACTGTTTTTTGTGGGGTGCTTTTTTTTTTAACAAAAATAAAATATTAATTATTTTTATCATCACTTTGGTGATGGTATCAGTTTTTTATTGTTTGCTTTACGAAACCACGAGCCAGCCTAATAGGTTAGCCAGTCCGACGTTGTGATAGCAAACTCCTTCTGATGGGTAGAAAATTGTCTTGTTTACCAATAAATCCGTACACTTTTAACCCTTTATGAAATATAATCAAATATGACCAAAACCTGACACAAAATTAATGTTATCACTTCATGCTAAATGTAAATGACAGGGGTATAAGCCCTGAAAAGATAGTGTTCAAGGGGGGGAACTTAGGCAGTGCGAAACATACCCCGTGGTCTGCAACAAATCCTAATCCTGTGGCTGCAGGCTCTGAGGCATGCATTGCTACTATACCCACCAGAGCCTTGAGATGTGTGTTCGCTTTTTAAAAAGATCTTGGTAAAATTGAAAATTCCGGCTCAGTTATGACTTACGTATTAACCACAGGTATACGTACTGCCAAATTTTTAGAGCAATCCTTACGTTATTGACAGAGACATAGTCCATTTAGTTAGTGTTGCAATAACAACGACAACAACAAAAGCCACAAGATGAGAGTGAATAAGATCTAAACTCCCAGTATTTCAAGATATACCGTATGTGTGATAATAATTATTGCGTTATGGAGGGAAGCCACATAAAGCATCCCATGCTTCATGTAATATCTATTTTTTTATTTTTTTTTTATTTTTTTTTAATAGACAAAAACCGGGCAGCATAACACATTTAGAGAACTGTTGCCAGTTCCACAAAATCGACATTAGATGCACGACACTATGATATAAAGAGTCTTTATTATAATTGTACGCTTTATGTGGCTGTAAAAGGACAACGTAACAGGTTACATATCAGTAATCTTTGGCCATTTCCGTGCCAGTAAAAACCGCGACTGTGGAGCGGGTCATTTTTGTAGTTGTAAGAACTTAATTCATCAGATCTACATTACACTTAAATTGCACTTTTTAATTTTGAACAGGTTAATGGTGAAAAAAGAAAAGCTTTCTAATTCAGTGTGATTAAAGTTTCAAGTTGGATTTATCTCTTTTTTTTCTGCATGAATGCCCAAAGTGCTTCGGTTTAGTCGCACTCATGCGGCGATTAACATTACATGTTTTGATCAGTATTATTCCACAATTCCACGATTAACATCCGAGTTAATGTGTACATTCTGGAGACGAAAGAGTCCCGAAGCAGCGGCCTCGGCAAGTTCCGACATGGTCCAAACACTCAGGGCTCTATTTTTTGTTTTCGTCTCTGCACTCATAGGTAGTCGTGCTCATCCTTGAACGATTTGTTAGGACGCACTGGCTTTCTATTCCTGATACCTTTCTCAACGACAGAAGTGTTCGTTTCCAAAATTGAAAGTCAGTAAATGTTTTGGATCAACTAGCCAAACTTATTGTTTCCATCAAAAACTATATTATTTGTTGCCCAAACATCTATTTATCTTAAATGGAATAAACCGTAATGCACAGTGGGATGTAGATGTATTGACTTCATCTCCATCCATTTCTCAACCTTACCAACTTGCACTACCATTGAGTTATAGAACTTATGCCGTTCACTATAGGTCGGCTTTAATTCTATTGTTTAAGTATTTATGTAAACAATTTCTATTTCAATCGTTGATTTGATGCTAAACTCTTGGTCATTTCTTATACATGGTGTGTGCAACCGATGTTTTATATTTACCTCAGTAAACAACAACAATAGTCTGTACCACGTATTCCAAAACATATCCATTATACATGCAATAGGAAAAATTGTTACTTAATTGGACAAACAAGCGCTAGTTGCGGACTGGTCCAAATTACAAACAAAATGTAGGGTCGAAGAGTAGACTGATTGTCATCTGCTTCAATGAAATATGCCGGAACATAAATACATTTTGTGATATGTGTGGTGAAATGAAGTCTCAGTAACAAAGCCTGCGGCCATTCGTC
Organism: Tonicella lineata; assembly: GCA_034781015.1. Lineage (NCBI taxonomy): Eukaryota > Metazoa > Mollusca > Polyplacophora > Chitonida > Mopaliidae > Tonicella > Tonicella lineata. The sequence continues at coordinate 6,471 of JAVFBY010174886.1, read as the reverse complement.
TTAAAATTGTGGAATTTCCGGTCTTTGAAATTGATTTTATCACACAGACTTTAGAGCTGTACTTTATTCCTTAATTAACATATTTTGGCATGGTTGCAGGAATATCATTGACTTTACTGAAATGGTTGAATATTTGTTAAGCGCTGTCGATTGCTCTGGCAGTATAAAAGCTGTACAAACATGAGTCTATCGATAGTCTGAATATTTAATTAACCTCCAGTTCCGCACGACGCGGTTGCTATTACATCAATTAAGGTATTTATCAGTTAATGGACTGAATTACAGTTTTAAATAATTATGAATAGTTCATTTCGCAATTATCATTGACACATGTTCTGTATTTCAAATGATATTGGCCTATTTTATGCTGTACGTTCATTGTTGTGGATTAAACGCCATTCAGGTAGATTATAGTAATTAAATTATGTGCAAACATAGTAAAAGAGGAGCAGCTGCATAACGTGGATCTTTAAAGATATTCACAAAATTCCAAACTAAATCCATATATATCCATATTTAAGGCAGACGTTTTAAGTGTTACAGTTATTTGTCTTTTCCTTTAGTTAAGACAATAAATGATTTCTATGTTTGATACGAATTGTGAAAGACTTTGCATTTTGTTTACAGGTTTGTGTGGTTGATATTAGTACTAGCCGGGATCAGCTTAATGTCCTATCAAATTATAGACAGAATCATCTTCTACTATTCATGGCCAGCCAATGTAAATGTACGAGTCAATTTCAACGACACTCTTACATTTCCTGCAGTTACAATCTGCAATCAGAACGCCTTCAAGTAAGTATATTTATTTTATAATAAATACACCACATATTGAGTGCGAGATGTACAAACACTTTGTGTTTATGTCACTTTGTAGAAATGACGCGCATTTATCTGACATTTCTATAACAAATAACTTCTTTGTTTTAATTGATAGTTTCAGTTGTAACGAGTAACTCATTCATTTAAAAAAAAAATGAATACCTGTAACATTAATTAGTTTTTATAACGAATAACTTATTCATTTTCCCGGACAGTTTCTATAACGAGTAACTTATTCATTCTAGCAGACAGTTTTTATAACGAATAACTTATTTATTTCCCGGACAGTTTCTAGAACAAGTAACTTCTTCGTTTTATCTGTCAACTGCTACAAGTTGACGTATTCATTTTATCTTGTAGTTTTTATATAAATAAGTAAATTTTTAATGGGTTTTTTTCTATCAGTTTCTATAACGAGTAACTTGTTCCTTTTATCCGACAGTTTTTGTATAATACAAAACTAAATTTGTAATAAAATGTTATCTCTCTGCATTGAAGTGGGTCACAGCTGGACTTCCTATGCCATGGCCTGCTTGCATATGCGTGAGGTGAGGTCAAACACAGCAAAGCACATGCGCAGATAATATTTCTTACTTCCGGCTGCTTGTCGAAAAGTGTTTAAGGTTACACGTTTTGTTCCTTCCAGGGCCACATCAGCAGCGGCAGACAACCGATACCATCTTATAGAGACTATTTACTCTCATAATGACAATTTGTCATCAGTAGATCTGGATAGAGTGTTTAACGCTTCTGGTATCCCTTTAGACGATTTGTTATTGAGAGCTGCACATCAAAAAGACGACCTCATTATCAGGTGAGATTAAAGACCTTAGCTAGAAAGTTAATTTTCTTAATGCCGGTTCAGACCGGTGTAAATGCCTATCTGATCCAAAACGGGTTTCACTGTGGCCGTCTATAAACGAACACTTGGGGTATTCAAACCGGTTTAACTTTACTGTCATGTGTGACTTCAAGTCTAGATCTGTTTAAACATTTACATTAATTAAATCTAACACTGCTGTCTGAACGGACCTGGTTCCGAACCGGTTTAAATGCCACAGATACAAAGTTGCAATGACGTCACCAGAAAGTTGCTGAAACAATCAGAGAATCCGTTGTTAAAACGGAACCGGTTTAAATTTGGCTGTGAACGGACATAGGCCTATTGCTTAACCGACATCGATCTACTAAGGCAGTGGTCGTCTAAACGGTCCACATTTAAGAATAAAAAACGATTTAACTTTAAACGGGTCTATGTTTTTGGCCGCCTGATCTGGCCTTTAGAGTCCCAAGATGATTACATCCATAAACACGTATTGTTGACTTCTAGTCAGCGAACGGCGGACGGTTGCGGTTTCCACGGGCTCTATCTAACCAGTTTTAATTTGTTTAAGTAGCATTTAGAACTTGGCATATTAACTAACACAAGATTTTTGTGATTGTTTTTGTTTTTTGTTCCTGTTGTAGTTAATGTTTCACTTACTTAATTGACTATTTCTCCGTCAATACTGTAAAGATTGTTCTGACAATTGGGAAGAATATACCGGGTGGTAATACGCAAGTCATAACGGAACCAGAATGGTCAATGTTACCACCTTTATAATATGTTTATAAACGTACACAGCTCAAATGTCAAAAAGTTGAGCCATGCATTAATAATAGACCCTACATCTCTCGAACACTACACCAACAGGCTTTGCATTTGCTGCAGGCCACGGGGTGTGTCTCGCAGTGCGAACTTGTTCTTGTAAATAAAAAGATATATGTGCAGCATCTAATTAAGGATAAACCAATATTATCTTTTTACAGATGTTCCTGGGGTAACGCGCCATGTTATCGGGAGAATTTTACTCAGATAGTGACAGATCATGGCGTTTGTTTTACCTTCAATAACCCGCCGAAACACATCAAGAAACTCTTGGTTAACAACGCAGGTGTGTGATGTTGCCGCATTACCAATAATATTTTCAAGAGGCTGTGTTGTTAAAACGATTAACCAGGTTTACATTTAGGCCTTACACGGTCATAAATAACTTTTTTGTTCCGTGATGTTATTGTTTAAAGTCAGTACCCCTTTGTAAAACCTACCCTTTTTCACCTACTGATTTAACATATATCTATGTTAAACAGCGTTAACAAAAATTGTAACTGGCGTCAAAAGTCCTCATTTACATTGAAAAACAAGGAGTTTAGCTGAGGAGCTGAATTGTCAACACGAAGATTAAAAACAGATTGTGTATTCGTCCAATTCAAATAACCACTCATAGTAAGAAAACGAATCGTGTATTATTTATTGTTACAAATTCGTATTTTAATAGAAAAGTGAGTGGTTGGGCCCTTAATTGTGCCTGCAGTGCTTAATTATATGAGGAAGTCGATTTTTTCCGCTGTCCTTTTTCATCCTGTACTTGTTCTGTGTTATTCTTTACGGGTGGCGCCAGTGGTTCCCTCAAAACATTGAACGTCATTTAGGTGAAATAGGCCTACTGATCTCGACGTTTAACATCAAGCAATTAATCGATCAATCGTATATAGAGAATACAGAAATGACCAACAAATTGTTGTTAAAGGTTTATGAATAGCTCCGTTTTTTAGCCTACAAGGCTTTCTAAGACCCTTAACAAATCTTTTGTAAAAAAAAAAAATAATAAATCCCAAAAGATGTAGAAAAAACATTTGTTATGTTCTCTAGCCCAAAAGCCCGACAATTAATGAAGAGATAATGTGAAGTCACAGTAGACTCCAATGCTTGTAGACGATTGGACGACGATTCAAATTTACAGCTTATATGAATTCGAGCCTATTGTAAGGGAATATTGTGACGTCACAAAAGAACATATCCGAAGAAATTCGATAAAACCAGAGCCTTCTTATTTTAATTCATAATAATTACAAAAAAATATATATAATTTTTTTTTTTAATAATAATACTTTGTTAACTCGTTTTAAACAGCAATGTAGGCTAAAACTGAACTATTCATAAATCCTTTAAGTTTTTTTTATCAAATGTGTCTCATCGCATTTCTCCTATATTTCGCATTTCTTTTTAAACTTTCATAGACATCACTTTAAATTAAATTTTAGTGTGAACCACAAACTAACAAACGACTCCATTTGGTCTCTTTTGATTAAAACTTTCGCCTGTATATAACCGATTTGGTCACAAAGAAGTCCCATTATATTCATCAAATTGACGTAAATTATTAGCCGTCGTCCGGCAAATTATAGCTGTAAGAACACGCACGACCTACATGACGATGTAATACGAAAATGTATCAATGCAATTTTTTTTTAAATGTTGCTATCAAATTCTGCTTAGATTGATATTCTTTTTATTATTTTTCGGCAAACTATACACATTCAAACAATTTTCCGAGGAAAATGCTTTTCCGTAAAAGGGGTTTCCCCGTTCTGGAAATAGTGCACGAAACTGAAAGTTTGACATTTCGCCTCTTTGTCACAAAGTTCAAGTCTGCGTTGAAAACCTAGATTCTTTATGATTTCAAAAGGCATTTTTATATGTTTCAGGTATTGATTATGGATTGCAGTTAGTGTTGAATGTGGAGCAGTATGAATACATGCCGGGTCCTCACGGGGCTGCAGGGGTTAAAATCTTCATCCATGACCAAGACGAGTTCCCATTGGTTGGTGAACTTGGTCTCGCCATTCCAACGGGATCTCATACATTTGTGGGAAACAGTTTTTACGTGGTAAGTAACAAACAGAACCAACTCAGTCAGATTAAACATCATAAAGAAATAAAATGACGTAATTTAAATGGCCGCGAAATCAATACCAGGGACGCGGCCCTAAATCAATAATTTCAAGCAAACAACTCAGTCATATTCACACCATACATACATATTCGACATTCTTAACCCTGATGTAGAGAAAGATTGACAGCCTTAACTAGGATAAAACGTCGGATCCTACAATCTTCGGTCCCTGTAGACGTTGTTAGAAACTTTCCTCATGTGTCACCAGGTGGCTTTTGAGAGAATAAGGAAATTAAAATTGAATTGAAACTCTATTCAAGGTAAATGTATACTGTTAGGGTTTGAAAAGTATTTCTACATGCTTAGTATGATGAATTCCACATCATCCTCGTCACTCTTTGGTTATAGTAAAAAAGCCCGGACAAAGATTGAAGTGTGTTTTCAGACAAACGCACATAACTACATAAACATGCTTATGGCTGCGTACATTAATAATTCATTCAACAATCCGATCACACTAGTAGAATGGTAAACATGACATACAACACATGTATCCTATTCATATAACTACCCTTCAGGTTAATTAATGTCAATATTTAAGGTTATGAAACATTATTTAACAAGTTCGCACTGCGAGACATACCTGGCGGCCTGCAGTAAATATATAATATACGACTCCTCTGGATTCAGACCTTGAGGCATGTACTATTACTAAGAAAACCATAGTCAATTGACAATTCCGGCTCCGTTTTGACTTGAGTATTACCATCAGGTATATTCACAACACTCCTGGCTTTACTGGCACAGAAATATCTCATTTAGTTAGTGTTATTATATCAACTAGAACAACAATAGCCCCAACAAAAGAATGAGTAAGATCTACACCCCGTTCAGCACGGATCAAAACAAATTTCAGCAGATTATACGAATGCCTGATTTGAAAACACTTATCAAAGAAAGTTTTACATGTATTCATAAGGGCAGGTTCTACTTTCTGTGTCAGCTTGTACAACTCCACACTGTGAGAGAAATGTCAAGGCGTTGGTGCATGTGTTAATAGTACATGTATCAAAGCCTTGACATAAGCTTCGAGCATTTATAAACTTGTAAGAAAACCATGGTAAAATTCTGGCTCCGTGTTGACTTGAGTATTACTTTCATGTTTAAACTGCCAAAATTTCAGAACACTTATAACATTATTGACAGAGGAATAGTCCATTTACTTAGTGTATCATCAAAAACAAGAACAAGAGCAAGAACAAAAGCGTCAACAGAAGAGTGAGTAAGATCTAGGCCCCGTTCACCACGAGGTAATAATACACTAAATTCTGCTTGTTTTCTACAGCTGAAGAATCTACCGCCTCCTCATGGCGAGTGTGGGAGGAAGGATATGAAGTATTTCCCACTTAGCACTACCTACTCCACGGCTCTCTGTAAAATAGACTGTTTAACAATCGAAATGGACAAGGCGTGTGGATGTAGGGATAGTCACATGCCACACATTGACGGTAGGCCTATGTGTGTGTCTCCTTGGGAGCCTTTTGTGCGGGTGGTTGGGCGGGATGTTTCTGGTGCCCAGGTGCTTTCTGGGCTGATGGGCATCATAAAGTACATTCCTAGCGAAACAGATTGGCCCTTATTATTGGTCGCGGTTGCCCGTTTGCCTTTCTTCTGTTCGTTCTGTCTTTTCCAGGCTTTTTCTACCCTTTAACATTTTCCGATTTCGATTAAACTTACACGCAAGTATCGCCTGGCGATCTAGTTTTGCCGCGAAGCATTTAGTTGACATAGCAACAATAGTTGTCAAAACCTTAAACACTACACCCTGTTTTCCAAACGAATCTTCCCTACAATGTTGCGGGTGGTTGGGCGGGAGCTTCCTAATGCCCTGGTGCTCTCGGAGTTAAGGGGCATCAGGAAGTAGAATTTTTTT
>JAVFBY010174664.1:0-11287 GCA_034781015.1 Tonicella lineata | reverse complement strand
GGTTTTCCAAAAATCAACCATCATAGTAAACCTTGATATATTCCCTTTCATTATCCACATATTTCACAGTAATCCGAAATAAATTCTGACAGGAAATCGGAATTAACGGCCATCATTCAAAGATATTTAAACCTGCAAATAGCTGTGTTGTTGTTGTTGCGTTATTCTACCTAGTCCGTTTTCATCCAGATTTCCAGTCACAATTTTTTTCGAAATTCTGTGAAATATGTTGATGATGAAAGGGGGTATATCAAGGTTTACTATGATGGTTGATTTTTGGAGAACCGGGAAAGTTAACTTTGATTATGAGGACATCGCGTGTTTCGAAAACGGAGACCTCGAAGGCAGAGACCAGAAACCCGAGACCCACTCGAAAACAGAGACCTAACTGGGGTCTCTGTTTTCGTATAGTAGGGTCTCCCTTTTCGTATAAAGGGTCTCTGTTTTCGTAAACTATGGTCTCCCTTTTCGTATAAAGTGTCTCTGTTTTCGTATACTAGGTTCTTCTTTTTCGTATAAAGGGTGTCTGTTTTCGTCTACTGGGGTCTCCCTTTTCGTACATAGGGTCTCTGTTTTCGTATACTTGGGTCTCCCTTTTCGTACATAGCGTCTCCCTTTTCGTACATAGGGTCTCCGTTTTCGTATACTAGGGTCTCTGTTTTCGTATAAAGGGTCTCTGTTTTCGTATATACGAAAACAGAGAGACCCTTCAATTTTTTACTATTTTTAAGCAAAATTAAAATTTCTCTTAGTAAAAACGCACAACCTGCATCATAAGTAATTCATAGACACAGGATAGCTTCTCTCAATTGCTGTCACATTTTCAGAATAACTGGGTCTCTGTTTTCGTATACTAGGTTCTCTGTTTTCGTATAAAGGGTCTCTGTTTTCGTATAAAGGGTCTCTGTTTGAGATGAAAATTCCCGTTGGTGAAAACGCACATCCTGTATCATAAGTAATTCTTATGCCCAGGCTAGCCTCTCTCAATAGGTGTCACAGTTTCAGAATTACTGGGTCTCTGTTTTCGTATACCAGGGTCTGTTTTCGTAAACTAGGGTATATACGAAAACAAAGACCCTTCAACTTTTTATTATTTTGAAGCAAAATGATCATTTCTGTTGGGAAAAATCGCACAACCTGCATCATAAGTAATTCGACCCGCCACGAAACGACTTCACGAACATGACACTTTCATGAAACGTAACATATCAAATTCTTATCTTTAGGCTTTACTGCCTCCGTCTGGTCTTCTTCTTGTCTGCAGGCGCATGTATCCACATGTAATCGGTTTAGAGTCAGAATGCGGGAAGTCGTTATCAGGGATGTTTGGTGCATCAGTTTCAGTAAAAAAACTTCCTCACCCTCAGATGTCGAGTCGCGATTGCCGGCCATACTCCCAATTGTATATTTTTTATCTGAAAAATATTTTATTGTATTTCTGTCCTCTAACAATGTAAATAAAACAGTCCATATAACACTTCATTCAAACACTCTGAATCTCGTCTTGAATTTATTCAGCGATGTAGTCTAAATACAAGCGTTACGTATAGTAAATGTATGAGCTTTTTTTGTTCATTTAAAGATAAAATTGTTTTTATTCAAACATTTTTCTTGAAATGTATATTATTTACAGTAAAACAATACCAAATAAATATGTGGAACAGTTGATAAAAAAAAAACCACATGCCTGCCATTTTGACAATCCACACACCATATATGTTCGCCTATTTTTACACACCCGTCATCTACCCATGCCATCCTTTTCTCTCCGGCGATCATCTTGACATGAGCTTAAAAAAAACATATATATGTCTGCATTTGGCAGAGTATATTGTTTACGAGAATAAGAACTAGACGTATGTGGACTTTTCAAAAAGTTGATATAAGTTTCAGAATAAAATAAAACAAATTGCGACACCACAGGCTCATTTGCATGTTTATAACCTGCTGTTTTTACGACTTGTTGGTAAAATAACATGTGGGTACACTAGTGCTATGGATTTTAGCAAACAAAATATAATATATTAAAAAGTAAAAATGGCCGTGCCGCCGTGTACTTTGAGGGAAAACTATATCTTTATATAAATAAAGGGTAGACCTACATCAGTGACAAATTAATAGTCAAATATACCGGCGTCTTCCAAATTGCCACCTGTAGTCCACTTGACTGGAAATAGAATACAAAATATTAATATCATATGTTACAAAATCATACGAAGAGGACAATCTTTCCTTAAAAAATAACACAAATAGGCCGTTTCAATGCCTAATCTTTTAACTTGTAACATATAGACCTAGGTTTAGCGGCATAGGCCTATAGCCTATCTTTTATGGTATAGATTTGACTGCACAAGTTTAAAAATAAAGGTGGAACGTTACGTTACAATTATTTATAACATAGAAATTTGAGGTTATGCCCTTCTCAATGAATCATGCCTAGATTTTAAAGATAATTTATAAATACAACTCGGCCAAAAGTGAAAGAATGATCGCCCTGCTCTAGCCAACTTTTCAGCGGCCGTCGCGAAATCCATCACGGAAAGCAAAACTAAGTCTCAGTTTCGTATAGCTCATCTGTAAGAAAATAGGCTGCATGTTTTGACCTAGCTTGGAATTGTGAGATAAAACTGTGCCAAACCCAGTAGGTCTAGTTCAGAAATATATAGACCTACAACAAAATAATAATTACAAACACAGCATACGGTCATAATGACTGTCTGGCTATATGATCACGTATAAAGGAAAGCGTGGTGACCTACTATTCGATTGAAAGACATTCAGATTAACCTTTCTTCGGATTTGCATCTGTCACACATGACTTTTAAAACTGTTTCTCTATCATAACTTATCATTTATAATACTGATGTCGCAAAACATTAAAAAAATAAAAGCACTTTTTTCCAATCTTTTCAATACAGACTTTCCGGTCAGTCTTTAAATTAAAATGTCATTTTAATTTATGGTTTATTTGGTCGGTTGGCAGCTTTCTGGGATGGCTGGGCTAATTTTTGAACCGGCTTCCGTGCTGCTCTATAGCACACACAGTCGGGAGGCCTACCGGAATTTAAGAAAAATCTAAATGGCCGAGGCACTCGAGGAAAAATTGGTATACTTTTAACTCTGGGTGATAATATAATTTACACGAGTCTTTTAAAGACATAAGCAGTTGATGCAAATTTATCTGATCTTATTTAGTTGTCTAAATTCGATCTTTTTTCCCAACAATGTTGTTGCAATGTATTATTTTCTTGCATACTGAAAAGGCGTGGACCATTATCACTTATCGGTCTTTCTAAATGCCACCTTTGCACTACATGCGTTCCTAAATAAAGTTAATTAAAGTTTAATTCTGCAGATTAATCCGTTAATATGCATATAAGCTTCATCCTAACAGGAAATAAACTCAACATGGCTATACTTTGTGCGCAGTGGTGTCTTAAAATGTTAGTGTTCACCCGGTGCTCGGTACGTGGCCAAAGTCCATTTAATCTCAATTGTAATAATAAAACAAACTCCAGGGAACATGGAAAGCTACGCTCGAACTAAAAAGTTCAATGGTAACATTCTATTAGCTTTTGCTCTATGTTTTACCTTAATTGTTTTTAAAAGCATGAACCAATTAATGTTTAATGCAGTTTAAAAGCCACCCCTTATAGCAAGATATTAGGCGTCATAAAACATAAAGACATCGCACTGGCCAAAACAGTTGGACAGTTCTTTACAAAGATTGCGAGTGGCGCTTAAAAAAACGCAGATATTTATTTGATGCGGCTGTTTCAGCATGGAGTCTTGTAGACTTATAAATTCATTTGTCTTTGCTAACTAATACCATGTCCTATTAATTACTCGACATAGATTAGTGATAACTTTCTATCACGAGCTTACTCGAATCGGTTTTTAAAAATAATTAGCCTACACATAAGCATTCTGTAATTTGATGTAAATGTAAAGTGTCAAATTTCTCGCGACCTGTTTTTAGGTTACAAATTTCTCGCCAAATTCTAAACGGCTCGAAAAAATCTAAAATATATCTACAAAATAAAAAAAAAACCATTGTATTCTTTATTTCTTTTGGGAGAGTTCTTTGTTATCAGACGACTTTAGAAAAACTCTTACATGATTATATCCTTTTTCTCACGCCTCAATTTACGTTGTAACTTATTGTCAGGAAGCAATTCACAGCATTGTATCTCCAGTTTGTACTAACTGCTATCAATCAAACAAACCACTCCCAGTCACGTGGTGTTAACTTGTGAAAACTGAAATCAAAACCCAAATCCCCACTTCTCATTGGCAGTTGGATTTTGATTGACAGAGTCATTTTGTAATTGACGCTTTCAGTTTCAAGCACTTCCCAGAGACTGGCTGTCACTTAGAGCTCTCTGTCAACTTTCAAAAACACCAGAGTTTTGTATCATTATGAGTCTACTTTGTATCCGTATATATATATGATCAGGCGTTCGTGGGAGTTAGGCCTAGTTAACTTGCGAACTATTTATCAAATATAATTATCGTATATATTTGTATAAATAGATTTATTGTCTACTCATATATAGCCACACTGTAGCCAGTATGCTGTACCGTACGATGAACACAGACAGTGTATCTTGCCTGCCTGAGAAAGCTTCCAGTCTGTTATATGTTGCTACCGTCAATTTCCAATGCGTTGAAAGAAAAGTAGGTCAGACGGGCTGCATGTAGCATTGGCGACTTGATCATTGTACGCCTACAAGATCGTTGCCGACGGTCGCAAAAAACACCTACCAAGACAAGAATATTGTTAGCAATTTGCGAATTGGACTTATTCTTTATTCGCCAGTTATTCGCCATATTTAGTCGCATTTGGCGAGTTGGCGACCGTATTTTTCGACTGTTGTTTATACAGGGTCTGAACATTCATGAAACAACAGACAGTTAGCGGTTTACCAAGCCAAACGGATTACATTTGATGACTTTATAAAAACTAGAAATCTACAGAAACCCATGTGGAATACACTATTATTGATTTGTTGATTTTTACTTCCCATGGCGCATTCTGATGATCATGTCAATTACTTGTTTTAGGCAAAGACATTTTGACAGCTTGACAAAGAATACGCTACACACACCACAGTGTTACAACGGCAGTCGCGTTTCCTTTCAAGAACTTACCCGTCCTTGTTTTCAGATTCGTTTTGGGCTCATACAGATATCATTTATATCATGATTCGTTTGTGGAATAATATTGGGGGGATAGGATAAAGCACGGGTAATTAATGAGTGTGCAGTAAACCGAGACGCATGCATCACACTGTAGGTCTTCTTGTAATTCTAAGGCGGTCATTGTGTAAACAGTATGCCTTCTGTCGGCAAAAACACATGTCTGCCTGTGAGCTCCGGACCCCTGTGAAGCTCCCGATAATACAGTTAAGTACTTTCCGGTTTACTTAATCTATTCTTTGTCTGCCAATATTTTAAATAAACATTGCCAACTGAGGCATCAGTAGAAAATCCGGTCGAAATCCTTAGGGAAATAGGGTATGTAAATGAGGTCTCCTGTAGTAAACAATGTTCAATGACGTTAGGTTAAGTGGAGATCAAGAAAGGTCACTGTTAAAATTATCCAATAAAAACCCAGATAACAAGAGATACTAGATACATGTTCTTGCTTATGCATGCTTGCCAGGTGCTGTCCCAGACAGGCACTTTCAAATGTTGGCAAGGGGCTCTGTGATTGCTCACCCAATTGGCACCATTTTCTATACGCTGTCCTTAGATCTACATATAGAGACAATACAATACTGGGGAGGTGATTGAGATCGGATTTACCAGATTGCATGTTCGACAAATGCTCTATCTTGGTAATTGGGTATGTTCATTGATTTGTTGAACTCACAGCTCTAGAAACATTCCATCATGATTTGATTGACACAACATTGAGCAGAGAGTCAAAGAGGAAAGCAAAGGGATGAATAACTTAATTAACGTAGATATGCATTAAATAGAGTGGGGGATTTGTTATGAAATATGGCTAACTTGTTATTTTTGCGATTTTTTTTTTACAATGATAACTCCTTGTTGACAATAAGTTAGTCCATTACAACGTAAAAATACTATTGGGGGAGACATTTTGCTGGAGGTGTTTGCACTCGAACAATCAGCTAATCACATTGCTGCGCATGTCTGGGTGAGTTACCAAAACAAAAATCTCATGGCCACTGAACTTATACATGTAGCCAAGTATCTTTATCACTAACAAACATTTGTTGCCTTTTTTAGCAGAAGAGCTCTCTGATTACTCAGGGCGGCATTGGCAAATTTGAATCAAGGTAACGACTTATCAAATTTATTTTGTTATCATAATATGGATGAAAATATTGCACACATTACAATACTCACAAATAACCACACATTCATCAAACATGCACTTGTAATTTAAGTTTACTATCCCTTTAAGTCGTCAGAATAATAACCTTTAGTTTGTACAGCTTTGTACATCTCTATCGCAGCTAGAACTTTTCTTTTCTCTATTCTTTCCAACAGGCCCTCCTGACTGGGTTCCTCATGTTCAAATGATGTGGACTGGATTTGAAAAGCCTTCAACAGGAAAATTGAGTTACATTTATCCAGTGATTTTTGGGGTATTAAATTAATTGCCATTTCTCTAAAATGGCATCCGACATGGAATACTTTAAATTTCTGGGTATGTGCGTATATGGCAGTTTCTATGGGTCACAGATTTATAAGACACAGCATTTGCAAAATGTAAATTTTAGAAATAATACATTTATTTATTGCTTTCCATGCTAGGTTAACTCAAATTCTGATTGGTTTTATTTATCAGTAGTGATGCATGAACACACTTCTGCCGAGACGTGATCACTGGCGAATAAAAGATGGCCGAAAATTTTTTAATAAACGACTGTGACATTTATAATCGATGGCGACGGAATCAACACAGACAGGTCAATTTATCAGCAATTGGTTTCCATGCCTCAATCAAGTGGAAAAAAACACTCTTGGTCAGGCATATGTTTGTTATTAGCTCAGACTTGAATTCAGACGTACATGTAGTATTATTCAGACTGGAAAATCCACGTAATTCACATAAAGTTACAGTAGAATTACAACGGAGAGTTATTTTCAGCTGACAATTAAAATTTGCTTGAAAAACTCCTGTTACATGTTACATGTAATCCAGTTTAAATGACCTAGGTGTCCTTTCAGACAGCCGAGCCAGTTCGAGCCACCTTGACTCTACAACCCTGAAGTTTAAACTTGCCTAAGAGATTTACTCAGTAAGCATGTGAAAAACAATCAGCCGTAAATGGAGTGATGACACACTTTTTTTAAAAATAGCCATAATGACCTTGACCCCACGACCCTGAAATTCAAACTTGTCATAGAGATTTACTCAATAAGCATGTTTGTGAAGTTTTAAAAAATTCATCAATAAATAAAGCCACTAGAGTGATGACAAACTCGTATTACATACATGATGATTTGTCATTTTTGACTACCCTGTGCCAGTGCGATCTACTTTCTCAAATACATGTATCCATATCCCTCTCTTCGCTGTTGCCAACGGATAACTTATCCGTCCCATTAGTAAAATTAACTACATGTAGGTGTGAAAAGAAATGAAAACATGAAAATAAATACATTTTACTAATATATTTCATTTGAATCTAATCAAGCTATCCCAATGATTGACTTACCTCAATTTTGGGCTCTGCAAAGTCATACAGTTCTTTGACATGCTTTGAATATCTGTTAGCTAAATATTTGGCAGCCTTTTTACCAGCAGCTTTTGACAAAGAGAAATTTTTCTGAAATTCAAAACAATATACAGTATCAATATACCAAACAAGCATTACTGCATTTTATTCCATCGCAAAGTACCTGTAAATCTTTACATCGGTTCGTACACTATTATAAAATTGATGACTGATTGCTTGGTGTTTAACATCGTGATCATGGGTATTTCTGTATACTAGCATTTCACCTATATCACATTGTGACAGTCAAATGGATGGAGGGAACCAACAACCCTTGACATCCCCAGCAACATCAAAGATTGTTAGACAGGACAGGACAAAAAAAAAATAGAATCACAAAAAATTAGTCTGCAGCTCTGAGAATCAGGGCACACTTGCAAGAAACTTTTTAAGTCAATTTTTTGTTAATTTTTTCGTAAGTACTACAAAAAAAAACACTTTAACAAAACTTCGTAAGTTATATCTAAAGATGTTATATGATAGGCACTTATGTTTTTTCTTAATTTTTTTCGTAAATATTCTTTTTTACATAACTTAAGAAGTTTCTTGCAAGTGTGCCCAGTGCCCCAGAGCATACGAAAGCCTTCCTCCCCCCTCCAGCCAAAATAAATGAAATCACATTTATGAAACTATGACAATGTCTATGTTATGATGTTGCACATTAATCTCCAGACATAACAGTTCAGTTCTTGTGTGCTTATTGTCACAACTTTTCATAAAAAATAAAATGGCTGGTTTTGCGTCACTGTTTTTTGTGCTTTCACTGTTCTCATGGTTGTCACCTTGCATCGATATCATTCTGTGATATTGATAGGTGCTTGCCGTACCAAGAGTTATAGATATGCATATGAGCAAATTATTTGTTTGTTTTACACATACATTGTATATTCAGTATACAATAGTATTGTCATTGGTGAGAAAACGGTTATTCAACAAGTGCCAAAGAGTTATTATGAATAATTTAATATCTCATCTATGAATTAAAAACTTCCCTCTTAATATTTTGTACAGACTCCTTTGATAAATCTCATTATTATTTTTAGTCCAACAGAATTTGTTTAAAATAAAAAATTGTACCTCCATAAAAGATTCATGTTGATATCCAATATTTCAACTTTTTATTAAGTCATCATTAGGGAATATTCCCTGACGATGACTTTATAAAAAGTCAAAATTTTGGATATCAAAATGAATCCAAGGAGTTACAATTTTGTTATTTTAACAATCGATTATTTGTTTACTTGATTAGAATTAGTTTACCTTGTTAAAGCTGTCAGTTGGTATGAGAAAAGGGTCATCCATGTATGTAAAAGCAGGTGCTGTGTGATCCTGTCCAACATAGAAGTAATAAAAGTAGGTAAAGAAAAAATTAACATATTACTCACATAATTATTAAAACGGCAATAAATAATTCACCAAATAAATCTTAAAAGTTTTCCTTGAATGGCCTTACAAAAGAGTTTAAAAGCATATATGCTTACATGTACATCAAAAACACAATTAATTATTGTTCTTTTTTTAATAGATAGGTGTACTTTGATTTGTTTGTTTGATTGGTGTTTAACGTCGGAGTTTTAACACACAGGAAGATCCCACCAACCACTGTCCACATCAATATAAAGGTGTAAACTGGTACCCATCCCTTCTTATGCAAGTTATGCTACACGGAAGGAACAGGTTGGGGTATAACCTCATGTTGAATGTAATTGGTTGTTTCTTACATATCGTACGATTAGCTAAAAAGACGACCAATCAGAAAACAGAATGATATTTTCCTTCTCACATCACATGTTTGGCAAATCACCAAGCTGGTGTTCTGATAACTTATTTTTAAAAACATTTCAAACATTAAATCAAACCCAAAACATGTATGCTTAAATACAAACTAATAAAGCTCACGTTTATTTTGTTTGGATTGAAACATATTAATAGGTGCATTCTCAAAAGCACATATTGCAAATTCTCACGAAATCCCGGAAGCAATATTCTGCTCCCGTGATCATTAGGTCTTACCTGTTGTCTGTGAGCGATAGCAATCTACAAGAGTGGACCAGTTTGGATAAAAGTGTAAACCATATTTTGACCAAATTAATACTGAAAAGATACGAAAACAATAATGGTGTTACCTTTCCAACCGTTGAGGAAAGAGCCTCCAGTATAGAAGTTGGAGTTCTGAAAAGAAAACAAATGTAAAACTTATGAATGTTGCATTGTACATGCACCGGTCTGAATCTCGCAAGATCTCCTGTGATATCTCGGAGGTCAAATGGGGATATTACATGTATGTCATATATGGCACAGTACAAGCTCTGACAGTTGGGAATAAAAAGCGTATATCAATCATCTAAATGTTTGTCCACGGCTTCCTTTCTTTCTTTCACAGCCAGTTGATGGTCGACAAGTAGTTTGTGAAACATGTCAGTCTGGCATTCTATCTTGCTACTTTTCCTTATCTAGTACATGTAATGCCTCATATCGGTTTCTGTATTCCAATAATAGAGAACCAACAGACCAAATATGACACCACAATGACCAATAATTATAGACATTGAGCTTTAACTATTTTCTCACCGTAACAATGTATTTGGAAAGCATATTGATTGATTGATTGATTGGGGTTTAACGCCGTACTCAAGGGTATATCACCTATATGACGGCGTGCCAGCCCCATGGGTGAAGGAAACCATCATTCACGTCACTGGCAATATGAAAGACAAGACAGAAAAACAACAAAAAAAACAACAAAAAAATGACACCACAAAAAAAATCTACTTCCTGATGCCCCTTTACTCCAAGAGCACCAGGGCATCAGGGTCCAGCCCAACCACCTGCTGAAAAGCATGTGAAATGCTAATGGCAATCATCACTTCTTAAATTGAATCCAAGAGACGAGTGTTTTGATCACTTGAAAATATACATGTAGTAACCCCGACTAAGTAACAGATCTAAGTTTTGGCTGTCACAAGGTATTACAAATAATTTCATTTGGTAAGCTTTGCTACAAAAACTGTACGCTTGCCTGTAATCATTTTTATTTGTATCTCTAAGTACATAGGATCCCAAAATCTGACAAAGCAAATGTCTCCACACAGCCTTAGAGATCTATCTTGATCACATACACGTAGTTTACAGGAGATCTTGCAAGAATCATCTGAGACAAATCAAACATGCCTATGATTATGGATAATGAATGACATGGTGAGGATATGGGAGTCTATAACTTCAACTGCTCATCTTTTACATGTATCATGGGCCCCGGTGGAGGCATGTCACATTTTCTTTCTCTGCATTGATACAAATATAATGGTCAAGAAAGTGATCAACTTTTTTCAAATGTATGTTGTTTGTCATCTTCAGTCATGTCAGTGTGGTACAACAATTTTACCCTGGCATATTGACCAATCAAAACAGGAATCTGGTTAACAGATAATAAACTTGTATATACATTGGAAAACAGGCCTTACATTTTGACGCGAACGCTCGTTCAGGTTACGTGAAGGTTACGCAAACTAGTTTTGACGCGAACGATC
>JAVFBY010174553.1:0-11289 GCA_034781015.1 Tonicella lineata | reverse complement strand
GTGGTTCAGGTTTTAGAATATCCTTTAAAATATCTCTATGAAGGATTTATTTCAGGAAGACAACAATATACCCCCTGTAGTTCACTGGTATTCATCATTATACATGTTATAGGCCTGTCAATGCTCATGACGTATGCAGGGTTGCTGCACATCGGCCTACACTCCTTTAAAAGTATGTCTATTGGTGGAATAAAAAGTGGGCGCTGTTCCAACAAAGTGGCAGGTGGTTAGGCGGGAGCTTCCTGATGCCCTGGTGCTCTCAGAGTTAAGGGACATCTGGAAGTAGATTTTCTGTAGTGTCGTTATATATGTCATATAGGTGAAATACCCCTTAGTGCTGCGTCAAACCCCAATCAAACAATAAATCCAACAAAATGATTTGATTTGTCAACATTGTTTAGCATTCTCTGTGTAACTGCTTGGACAGTTACCTTATATTTAGTTTGATTGATTGATTGGTTGCTGTGATTGATTGATTGATTGATTGCTGTTTATCTCCATGCTCAAGGTTATTTTACATAAATAGGTGGTGTAGTTAACAGTAAAACAAAATAAGCAAAGAAATGTGAAACATGTAAATGCCATGTTGAAAAATTACTGTTTCTCCAGGATTTTGTCAATAGGATACTGCTCAAACCATACTGCTATTTTAGAAGACAGGCTGCTATTAAAGCGACCTGTTATATATATACATATTTTATCGTTTCTAAAGATGGTTAGAATAATTTGTGTGTTTTTGTTGTACAAGGCCCTGTTTCCTCTTGTGACATGTTTATTATGTGTGAGTCATAAACAGTTCTTCCTCAACAATTGGCCCTACTTCCTCACAATGTGTCTCTCTCAGCTGAAGAACAGAGATACCAAAATGTCAAGGGTCGCTCTCGAGTCTCTTTACAGACTTCTCTGGTTTGTACACTCCTCTTACAATCTTGCCTATTTTGTCACTTTTTTTTTTATCCCCACGGCATATAATGCATGGTTATATAGTGATCAGAACCATCTGTCCATATCCTCTTGTCCTGTCCGTTCAAAGATTTTGGGGAGTCTGAGCTCTTTAAAGTATTGTCCTATATTTTACATTGTCACCACAATAGATAAAATACTAAAATCAGTTAATTTTTGTATGCAAGTAAATTGATAGTTGAATATGTAATTATTAGTTTAAATCAGTGATGTGAACGGTGGTTTCTTCCACCCAAGGGGGCTGGAACGCCGTCATATAGGTGAAATACCCCTGAGTACAGCGTTAAACCCCAATCAATCAATCAATCAATCTGAAATGTTCTTGTTTGAAATCAAGAAAACTCTGCAGTAAAGATTCGACTAGTAATTAATATTACCCTATCTTAAGGATGTTTTGTGAAACTTGGCCAAAGCACTGCAATATTGTCATATAAGTGAAATTGTTGAGTACACCAATCAAACAGGCAATTAAAGCATACCTGTTTTTGTAAATTATTATGGTATTGAAAAAATGAACAAGAATAACTTCTGTATGAAAGACAACTTCTTAATAAATTGGTTACAGAGATCTTTGTCAAGTAAATGCTGTATCATATTAAACGATCTTTGAGTGAGATTAAAACGTTGTAACCAATTAATTATAAAGTTGTCATCCATACAAAAGTTATTTTTGTTAATACCTTTCCTCCACTTCTAAATTGCCTCACAGATAAATGTTGGAAGAATATCTCATACTGAATGGCTTTTGGTCATATCTCATGCTAAATTTTTATCATGTATCATGTATTTCAGGGTATATATGGTTCGTATAAAGTGTGAAAGTAACACAGCCACACAGAGTAGGTTGCAGAGTATTGTCAACAGTTTGTTCCCCAAAGGCTCTAAAATCATCACTCCTAGAGATACTCCACTCAATATATTTGTCAAAATTATACAGTTCATTGCCAAGGTATGACTATGTTTATGGTAACAGTAAATTTGACATCTTTGCGTTAACTATATATCAACACTTCTGGAAAATTATTTGCAACCAACTAAACAGATTTTATGTGAAAAGTTTTAGACTGTATATATTTTATAAATGTAAAGATTTTTTTGTTTACATACCTCTACCAGGAACCACCTGGAACCTTTGTCTAGCAGGGCCAAAACTCTACTGACTAAGCTATAGAGGCCTAAACATACAGCATCTGGGCAGGAATCTTTGCCCTGGATATTTGTGTTTGTGACACATTTATATTTATTTTTTAAGGGGTGGATTTAGAAGATATATTAATGAAATAGACAGATTAAGACTGTGGTTGTTTAGTTCATGGGGTTTCTGCTATATTCAGGAGTGAGCTAGTTTTCACTTTGTATACATGTCTAGTATGACCTCATTTAGAATGAGTCATTACTATTTTGCTATTTAAAAAAAAACATTTATTCATTTACATTTTAAGACACTTTTTGTTTTATTTTTTTTATTAAATATCACTTCAACTTTCTATATGTATGTGTAAGTTATTATACAATTCAAAACAATTACTTATTCAAAAAAAAAAACAATTTATGACTTTTTATGACTTTAAATTAATTTTCAGGAACAATATAAAAAAAATTGTTTGTATTATTCAGGAGAGATTAGATTTTGCCATGAAGGAGATCATATTTGACTTGTTATGTGTGGGTCGCCAGATGAAGTTAATACATGTAACTCCAGAGGTGAGTTCTGTTCTACTAATATCAGTAATAAATCACTAATATAGGATTAGAGAGAGGCCTTTCATATGGCGTGATTAGTATTAAATTTAATACTGCTTTGAGCGACTTGCCTCACAGCTCGCCGAGCTCGGTTACTCAAAGCGTGATAATTCACTATAAATACCAGTATTAAATCACTAATCTAGGATTAAAGAAATGCCTTCATCATAAATTTAGAAGCTCGTTTTGCAAACTGCCCCAGAAGAATAAAATGGATGTCAGACATTGATGTGATTGGTGATTATCTCCCTTGAATTTCAGAGAATGAGTATTGGTTTGAGAGCCTTCCTGGTAATAGCAGATAGTCTACAGCAGAAGGATGGTGACCCTCCCATGCCACAGACCATGGCCACTCTACCCTCGGGAAACACAGTGAGGCACAAGAAAACCTTCCTTAACAAATTCCTCACAGACTCTACAGCTAAAGTCATTGGAATTGCTCTCTATTATCCACATGTTCTTAAAACTCTGGACTCCATCTTCAGAGCATTAGATTTACAAGTGGGACGAACACTTCTACTTACCAAACCTGAAAACTTAAGCAAAGACCCAGAAGAAATGCTCACGTATGTTTATTTTTGTTTTAATTTGGCTCTTGTAGTAACTAAGTAAAAGTATATCTTAGAACTAGAAACTTACCAGTCTGTTATTTTTTTAAGATTCAGTGTTTTGATTTTTTTATTTATTTTAGAAGGATGACCAACTGTAAATAGTATAAAATAAAGTTTCTGACAATCACCAACAGATAACAGATAACAATTAAAAAACAAATAGATGTATTTTGGACACTTTATAGTTTAAGATGTCTCTGTTTGATCTTAAATACATGTACCCGGCCTCCAACCAAATAAACAATATGGTCTTTTGTAAGGTTAAAATGCCTCTTGTGTACAGTTTGTTATATATATTACATGTATGTAGACACTGTCTATATTTTCTTGTTTAGGACAGAGAGAAAGCCAAAGATAGATTTATTCCGTACTTGTGTGGCATGTATCCCTCGTCTAATCCCTGATGGAATGACTCCACAAGAGCTGGTGGAATTGTTAACACGACTCACTGTCCACGTGGATGAGGAACTTAAAGGGTAATGTCTCAACATCCACAAACATATCAAACTTTTTATACTGTCATTAATAGTATATCAATTTCAACAAAGACAGCAAACTGTATCTCCTGTTAATAATATATCACTGTTTAAAGCAACATCAAACATCAAACTATCTTCTCTTATTAGTAAGCCTTGAAATGTTGGCGGGAGCTTCCTGTGTCCAGATGCTCTATTTCATGTCAAGTTTTTTGTCCAGTTCTTGTCCATATATATTAGTCAAGGTTTTAAATAATTTCAAGGGTGGTTTTCCTCACTGGCACGCTGCGTTTGAGTTAAATAACATCACTCATGAAGTAAAATTCCAATCAAACAAGCAGGGAAACAAACTAAATATATCCTCATGCTAATATCATATTAGGGTGGTTTCTTTTTAATACTCATTGAGTGGGCATGCCATCATATAAGTGAAATAGTCTTAAAAAGGTTGTAAATCCACAATCAGTCAATTCGATTCATGACCGTTCTATTGTAAATACTAATATTGTGGGAAATTTGTAATTTTGTGCGTATATTTATTGTTGTGTGCTAACATGTTTGCTTTGGTTTCTTCAGGTTAGCATTTCAGGCCTTACAGAACTTAATGCATGAGTCATTCGAGTGGAGAGAACAGGTGGTAAGAGGTCAGTAATCTCTCTCATTCCAAAGTCAAGCATCACAGGAGTTGAAATAATGGGAGTTAAGGGACCTAATGGTATAAGCTTTGATGCTGTCAGGCTTGTTTGTTCCAGGGTGGCACTGAAATGACTTCAATGTTGCGTCACAATGTGATACATGTACAAACAACCAAGCATTACATCAGTCAGCCTGTCTGTATCACCAGTGTATAAAAGCAATATTGAAGTTATTTCGGTGTCAGCCTGGAACGAACGGCGTCATTGGCATCAAGACTTAACCTTTTGAACCCGAATGTTTTTAAGACTTCGCCTCTGACCCTAGGCTCCCCACTGCGTAAAATTACATTATCCAACCAGCATCACCTGTACCATCCTCATAAACATCACTTTTATTACTGTTCAAACGAATGTTGTTGTTATAGATTCTTTGCTATCATTTTTAGATTAAAATCACTTTTGTGACCATAATTGCTGTTATTTATGTTATCTATGTATTTATTTTGAAAATACCATCTGCCATGCCTGTTCGTCTTGACACGTCGCATAAATGCAGAAAAAAAATCAATTTTTTTCTTCCCAGAAATACACTTAAATCTTTCAAACTAAAATAAATACACAAAGTGTAACAAGAGTGGTGTCTCTTGATGCCTAGGAACCAAAGACCTAGGTTTAAACACAATCTGATTGGCTCAAAGCGTGTTAATATACATGTATGTACATACATAGGAGGCCGCTTTAAAAGCGGCTTCTCTGGTAAAGATGTTATAAAGATAGGCTGCTAAGGTGGCCTCTAAGGCTGGAACCTATTGGAGTATATTATAGAACCTTACCTTCTTGCTACAATATACACGCACATATATATGAGGGATATGTCTTTCTTTCTTCAGGTTTTGTGTTATTTATCCAGAAAGAGATAGGGGACACAAATACTCAGTTATTGGATGGAACTCTGCGTATGTTAATTCAGCTCCTGGTCAACTGGAAGTCTGGAAGTCATGGAGTACAAACGGGACATAGTTTTAGGGTAAATTAAGGAATAAAATAACATATATTTTGTAGAGATGTAAAATATATCAAACTATTGCAATAGATCCTTGCCCAATAGTCAACTGTAAACAGTTTTATGATTCCCTTATAATCCATCTCAGACTATTGCAATAATGGTTTAAAAAATCATGAAATATCACGTTAGTTGATCCAACTATCGATGGATTCAATTGTTATAAGCTTTTATAAAAAAAAACATAGAAATTCAATATGAGAAAATGTTATCTTTTTGTCATAATTTATTGCATACATACTCTATATGAGCCTGTTGAATATTTTGTCAATCATTTATTCAAATTAGCTTAGTTATAGATCTGTACATCTGTGTCGGTAATTTGTTTGATCAAATTTAATGTAATAAAGTACATGTAACTATTACAATACATGTAGTTGTTCCAGCTATAGTAAAAACCCGAGAGTAATTGTAACAAATTGTATTGTAATAGTCAGTCAGCCCCAATAGTAATATGTATCTGTCTAAATGTGTGTGTAAATAGTAAGGTTACCCCTTCAGTTAAAAAGGGAAATATCTTTTTCTACTGGAGAAAAATGCTCTAGTGGGGTAATTTGTACAGTGAGTATGATTGCATATTTATAATTTCTCATAGTAGATGCCAGTTTACACTATAATTTATTAAATGCAAGATGAAACTGATTCTTCATCGTTATTTTATGCAAGTTTTTGTTTAAAAAAAAACATGTATCACATTTTTCTAGGCTTTTAACTTCTCATCATGTTTATAGGAACGGTTCGGGGATACGCGTATAGAGAGGCCAAACAACTCGCCGTCAAAGGCAGGTGCTAATTTAGTGGTGCTACATGAAGTAGAGGGGCTAGCGTTGGTCATGTTGTGTAATACAAGATTGGTGACTAGAAAACTAGCTCTACATCTTCTCAAAGAAATCAGAACAATTGTCAACACAACTGGCTCCAGTGTGGTAGGTTATCATTATTATTATAGTGAAAAGTTTTCATATAATGTTCAATTTGTATTAATTTTATTTAATACATGTATATACAGTGAAACGTGTAAAAAATAGCTGGCGGTAAAAAAAAAACTGACGATATCCAGACTAGACAAGATCCGGTGTACACAAGCCAGATTGCATTAATTTATAATGGAGCCAAAACGGGACCAAAGAAATGTACCGATGGAGACAAGATTCCGGTGTATTATGTGTCGGAAGATGCAAGTTTCACTGTAGTAATACATATTGAAACCTATACGTCCAGTGTTAAACGCCAATCAATCAATTCACAACAACAAGAGGAACATAATACAAGCCCACTCTGGACTGTGTCAGCTACAGAGTAAAATGTGATGTTTAAAACTGTGTAAGTTGTCAGACATCCAGGTTTAAGCAAGCTGACAAATTTAAGGTATACAGTATATACATTTTGTATACAGAAGGGGTAGCCCCAGCTTCTGTATATATACATGCATACATTAAATTTGTCAGCTTGCTTCACTCTGTTGGAGGCTCTAGGTTGGAATTGCAACATCAGTTAATTAAAAGTTTTGTCCAGTTGAAAAGATTTTTTTATTATTATTAGATGTATAAAACTGTCAAAAATCTGATAATAAGAGTCTGAGTTTTAACTTGCAGGTGTGTGAGCCATGTTTAATAGATGTACTGGATAAGGCGTGTCCTCTAGTCCTGGAAAAATTACTCTATTTACTACCACAGAATGAAAAGGTATATAAAACATTTGAAGTTTTCCTTCAATCTCAAAGCCTTGTTTCCCACCTGTTTCTTTGTTTATGCTGGTCTAAATTCAAGTTAAATTGTATGTGCCCACAAAGCTTATTCATTTAAATGACATAAACATGTAGTTTTATAATAGCCTGCAATTTTTTTTAGCAAGTTTGCTATGTTAGTTTTGATAACATTCTTCATATAAAATATATTTTACCGGATTTGCTTGAATTGTGAAAATATCTAAAGTGTGTGTGATGAAATCAGAAATATTTTAAAATAAAACAAATCTGTAAAATTTTATTCACTACGTAAATAAAACTATTTTGCTTGTTTTATTTCTTTCAATGAAAAAAATCGTTGTATTATGCTAAGCATTTTTAAAGTAATTAATAAAGTGCTATGAGAGAGATGAACTTAATTCTGAGAAAAACACAAATAAAGAACTTTAAACTATTTAATTAGTTGAATGATGTAATTTTCTGTTACCTTTATTAAGGCTGTAGTGTTGATGTCACCTAACATTGACTTGACCTGGGTGATTGACCGCTCGGCCTCTGTATGGCCTCACAACCCCCATGATAAGGGGACGGATATGAGTATGCCGAGTGGTGCTGTCTCTCACTCCAGTTTCAGTAAGCTGGAGATCTGGATGAGTATACTCTCTGAACTGGTCACCAATGACTACGCCAGGGGCTCATGTCCTCACGCTGTTAGTCATGCCTGGCCTATTGTTTACGGCAGACTTGTTACACTCTTCCAACATGTTGACCCAAGGTAATTGATGTTTTATATGATTTAAACAAATGTCAGATATTCTAGTCTTGCCTCGAATAATGTTAAAAACTAGATCATCTTATCATAATAAGCTCTCTGGCTATTAATGGCAGTATGTTTTGGGCTCTTAATGCTGTTAGCTGTGGAGGAACAATAATATTCAAAAATAGCACTTCACATATACTTTGATAAAAAACCGTCTGGGGTAAGATTCGTATGGTTTGGGCAGTATATTATTGACAAAACTGGAGGAACAGTAATTTTTCAACACAGCATTTACATAGTGTTTCCCTACACCAAAACTATGTTACATTGGGCCCCCAGTGGCCACCGGTGGCAGAGGTCAGTGGCCAACGAAGGATGCACTGTGACTTCCCACTGGAACGGATTTAACATGAAATGTTTGAAGATGTCAGTGGTCAATGGAACAGGACAGTGTCACCATTGCCCCCACTGGTGGTCTCCAGAGTCCAAAGGAACACACCCCAAGCAAGCAATCAACCACTGTACAATGTATATAGAAATGTATATAGAAAACTTCATAACTTTCGTCACTACATTTATATAAGTAATAAAAAAATAATGACACAAAAAACACCCAACAATCAAACAACATTTTTTTATTTTTTATTTTTTTTTCCTAAAGTTTACAAACAACTGAAACTCGGGCCTCTTCTATCCTGAGATCTGGGAGTAAGAAAGTGACTACTGAGAGAGACATACATCTAAACCTGCTGAGTAATTATGTGGTGATGGCCTGTTGTATAGCTCAGAAATCATCTATGGTACCACATAGGTGTGCCTCACCTGAGCTTGGGTGAGTGTAGAACATAGCTATAATTCTGACCATCCAGAGTAAAACATTACATAAGGCCAAAAATAAAAAGGTGTCTGTTGGGCGTAACCAGACCGACCCTAATATATACCCCCTACTGTAAACTTTTTATTGCCTTTGTTTGAATTTTTTTTTCTTTTCCCCACCAAATATTATGAATCTAAATTACCTCCCTTGTTGTGTCATCTAGATCACAGCAAAAAGAAGACCTGTACAGGGACAGTTGTTATGCTTTGTCATCAATTTGGTGCTTAACAAAAAAAATGTAAAAAGACACCCACCAACCATCCCTAATTTTAAAAACAGGGTCAGGTTATGCCCAACTAAACTATTTTTAAGTGTGGCCTAAGTACATGTAGGTACATGAAGTATTGAAGCGGTAGGTTTGCAGAAGTTTCTCGTTCTAATCTTAAGGACATAAGGGAAACTATTTGTTGTGATTTTATTGAACTGGTCCTTATCCTACATATCTACAAAATGTATGCCATCAAAGATTGTTTCCAGTTCTTTCATACAAGTGAAATAAACACACGTCCATCAATCTCAACCATTTTCTCCATTGTTCTGATTGTGCAGAAAACATTTCAATTTGATATTTACTGGCATAGCCAACCCCCTCATACTGGCATGAATTTGGTTGCCATAGCCTCATGTTATGCATACTTAGGCAAAAGAAAGAAAAGAAGTTTAGCTTTAAACCTGTTTTTCTGTAAAAAGGTCAATTTCTTTTGCATGATAATCTCTTTTCCTGTTGACCGTCAAATGTATTGGACAGTGTATTGTTATTTAGAGATAACACTTTCTTAGTTAGACTAGATAGGTCAGTTGGATATAGTGGTATCAGTGGCTTGGATTTAGCGTACTGCTGGGGATTTGGTGCCTGACTCAGAAGGCCATGGGTTTGATACCCGCAAGGGGCTCAGCCTACAACTTTTCTGATCTAGAATCTGTTCTTACTATATAACTAAGAAAATGTTATCCCTAAGTAACGAAAATACTGTTCATGGTTACTTTCTGAATGCCACAAAATTTATTACATGTATTAAACATTGATTATTTTGTGGCCAATACAGAAATATAACTAGTTAAATATACAGATAAATAGACATGTTTCTGGCTTTTCACATAAGATTTTAGCTTTGTTAGGTATTGAGATTTTCTTAGAACAGTTTTAAGGCTTATTTAAATTGATGCATAAGTTTGATATTTTATGTTTGGAATAAAATTACTTTATTTTAGTTCCTCTCCCGAGAGTAACACATCGGATAAGTCTGAGGGTAGACAGGGAGGAGGATCAGCCACATCAACAGGCTTGTTCCATATGCTGATGAAATGTGATGGTGCTGATATGAGAGATTCCATTGTGAACGGTCTTGGACACACAAACTCAGATGTCTTCAGGTACAGTTAATTATCAAAATAATTAAAATATAATTTATAATTAATGTTAAGCCTTGTGTATGGCACACATATGTTGCTGTAACAAAAATTTTTCTGTTTGACATATAATTTTATTTAATCTTTCTCTCATATGTGGGGCGGTTGCTTCTTGATGCCCTGGTGCTCTCAGAGTTTAGGGGGCATCAGGAATAGATTTTTTGGGGTGTCGTTTTTGCTCTTTTTTAAAAAAAGTTCTGTCTCGTCTTTCATGTTGCCAGTGACATGAACGGTGGTTTTCTTCACCCATGGGACTGGCATGCCATCATATAGATAAAATACCCCTGAGTGCGGTGTTAAACCCATATCATCAATCAATCTAATATGTGGCGGTGATCAAAAATCCCAATCAAACTCATGTTTCAATGTCTATTCTGACATCCAAGTTGTAGAAGTTAAAATCTAGAAAGCATTCAGGGTAATGCTACTTCCAATCAAGTTACATTTGTACTTAACAGTTCCTGTAGTCGTAATGTTAATTTTCTTTCTACATTTCAGAGATTTAATGGAGGAGTTACTTCCCTTCCTGAAGGAAGCTATTGATAAAAAAGACAACATTAAAAGACGAAGAAAGCGAGATCTTCTGAGAGTTCAGTTAGCCAGAATCTTTGAACTTCTGGCAGAAAATAAAACATTTGCTCAGGCGTAAGAACATTTAATTAACTTATATCTCACCTTTGTGGGTAATATCTAGATCAAATCACATACAGTACACCAAAAAATTAACCTAATGATGGTGATTTCACCATGTGTTCAGAAAACTTCACAGTGTGGCCTGAGTGACTTCACTGTGTGTTCAGGATGACTTTTATGTATATATTTCAGTATATTTGAACATACATTTTTATATTTAATACAGTACACCACAAAATAAACCTTTATTCCTAATGAGAGTGACTGATTGTGTTTACAGTGTTACATGTACTTCACTGTGTGCTCAAATCATTAGGTTATTTTTTTGGTTTACTGTAAAGATTATAGTTCAATACTAATAGTAAATTCACTATATATCAGATATAAAATCAGTCAATGCAATTTTAGCAAATTTTAAAAATCAGTTGATG
>JAVFBY010174442.1:0-11290 GCA_034781015.1 Tonicella lineata | reverse complement strand
AATGCTGGCTCTTTGTTCATTGGTATAAGAATCCCAGCGCTGTGTATGGATTGGCTCAAATTCCACGTCGTTCAGTTGATTAGATAAAAAAAAAACGACACGCTGATTGGTTCAATAAAGCGCTCAGCGGCGGGTCCTTTTAAGATTCCAATCCCCTTTTTTCTCGAAAACTGCGCGGGAAAGAGCTAGGTTATAGCATAGGAAAAAGCCGATTATTTGATCCCACATGTCGATTTGAGATTCAGACCGTATGTACTGAGACGCGTATTTTAGCACAATGTATGTAGTTGAATAGCATTGTGGCACACTTCACACCGGGCAGGCCCCCGTCTACACACGCTGCGGCCTTAGTCTGTGGTATCTCTATCGCCGTGGTGTGCTTATTGATTGCTGGTTGTTTACATGTGAGTCATTGCTTCTAAACATAGGCTACTACTACAGTGGGTGGGTCCACCATGCCACGACGCAGAAGAGCACGACTCCCTGAAGGTAGTTCCACCTCTACACCCCCGCAGACGACCATCACGAAGACGCTCGACAAGAAAGTACGGGACTTGTACTACACAATACAGAGCTCAGTCGCGTATAGCGGTGTGTCGGGGTTATGGACCGCTGTCCGGGATCAGTGTATCACAGCTACGAAACCTCCAATCGGACACTGGTTGAAATGACAGTGCACAGTCCCAATATGCCAGCTGTGAAATAAAATAAATTTCAGCTCGATACATCGAGTTGTTTTTTAGATAGAGCTCGGAATATGACAGGAGGTACAGTAAAGGCAAATGACAGACAGATGGACGGCCAGACAAACTTCCAAGAATGTAACATGAATAGCACTATGCGGTGCACAGTCCCAATATGCCAGCTGTGAAATAAAATAAATTTCAGCTCGATACATCGAGTACTTTTTGAGATAGAGATCGGAATATGACAATAGGTAGACTGGAGACGGACGGACGGACGGACAGATGGACGGACGGACGGACGGACGGGCAGAGCCTATTTTAAGATACCCAAACTTTTTTTTATATCTGCTGCATTATATACAATACAAAATTTCTTGGCATGTCTTCTCACCTTTAAACTTTAAATAATAGAACGTATTGAATGAACGTACTCAACCTTACTTTCATTTTAGTTTGCCCCCCACGCTGCGCATCTAGATGTTATACGTTTTCTGACTAAGCAAATACAGCAGTTGAAAATCTCGCAAACTAAAAAAGATGGCGGATTATCCCCATTCTGAAAGACATAGGGCCTACTATATAAAAACATCTAACAGGTAGACTTAATCCATGTAAGCCACAAAGGAGTTTAATAAATAAAAGCAAATAAAGTACGAATAAAGTCGTCATGGTAATCAATATTTCTGTTTTAATGTAAAACCATTTTCAAGAACACATAAACTGTACAGAGATTTAAGTTCTCCATATAATTCGAACTGTTTAAGTTATGTCTGACATCAAGCTTAATTGGAATTTCTTCACATTATCCTATTTTCTCAACGAGTCAAACTTGAGATACCCACTCTAGAAATACCTACACTAGCATACTACATTCGTTTCTTGAGCAATGCATATAAGCTCTATATGTACATGGAATTAAATTGAGTACATATGCGCTACTTGATCGACTGTTACCTTTATACCGAATAAAATAAAATTAAGGGGTATTTCATCCGATTAAGCCAATTACAACTGGGTCTGTTTATACTTATTAGTAAAAAGTACGGACGTTTCTCATCTCTTCTGCATAAGTCGGCATCAATTGACAGATTGTTACCAAGACCAGGGCCCACTTTCACAAATCCTCCTTAAGCTAAGGTGACCTTATTTGTTATAGCAACACAATACCTTCAGTACTGGTCGCCATGGCAATTAAGGTCACCTTAGCTTAACCATACGAACATGCATGACTGTCACCAAGCTGACTTTAGGTCAACGTATAGGCTATATAAATTAATAGGTAAAGCGTTGTCAATATTTACCATTATTTGTAGTAATATGATTTTGAGCTGTAAGATAAATATATCAGCATCTATAATTAATTTAAAGAAAAGAAAAATACGTCATATGAAGAGTATTGTATCGTACATATGATTCCACGGCACATGACCCAGTTAGGTGACCTAGTTTTGACGTTATGGGCTCACGTCACTGATTGAATAACATAATAGAATACAAATAATATTTCCCTAAGCGATGTCTAACGTCAGATTTATGGTCAATGAGGTGGAAGAGTTTACAAATTTTTGGTTTCGGGGATAAAGACTCTTAATCAAAAATTAAAAAATCTCCCCCCTCATTGACCATAAATCTGACGTTAGACGTCGCTTGGGGAAACGTCATTTCTTAATTACTTCCGTATGAATGGTGGAAGCTGGTGGTGGTATTATTAAAGAATAAATTCTTTATGGATGTATCTATGAGGCGATTTGGAAGCTGTTGATGGTATTATTCAAGAAAAACGTCTTTATGGATGTATCAATGAAGCGATTTGGAAGCTGTTGATGGTATTATTCAAGAATAACTTCTTTATGGATGTATTAATGAGGCAATTTGGAAGTTGTTGATGGTATTATTCAAGAATAACTTCTTTATGGATGTAATTATGAGGCGATTTGGAAGCTGTTGATGGTATTATTCAAGAATAACTTCTTTATGGATGTAATTATGAGGCGGTTTAGAAGCTGTTGATGGTATTATTCAAGAATAACTTCTTTATGGATGTATCTATGAGGCGATTTCGAATCTGTTGATGGCCTTATTCAAGAATAACTTCTTTATGGATGTATTCATGAGGCAATTTGAAAGCTGGGGTGGTATTTACAAGATTTACTTCTGTATGGATGTATCTGTGAGGCACTTAAGAAGTTGGGGATTCTGTGAGATCACTTGGAAACTGGCGATGGTACCGTATTGACAATTATAACTTCCGCATGGGTGGCAACTTCTTAATAAAATGGTTATAAACTTTCAACCTAATTCCAAACACCGTATTCAAGTAAACGTTGAAACGTTGACTTTAAAACGGTATCTGGAATTAAATTGAAACATTGTTGCATTGCAAAGAGCACAGTGGGCGCTAAGAATTGGTGCCTCAAATTGTATAAGTTCGTCCTACATGTTTTTATATACATGTATGCTCTGAAAGATTTTTTGCGTTTTTTAAGCTTTACGAAGTCTGTATAGACTAAAACGGAAGTTAATTTTGTTAATACAGTACAATCCCCATGATTCTTTGCAATAATCTGGAAACTGGCGATGGTACCGTATTAACAATAATAACGTCCGTATGGGTGGCAACTTGTTAATAAATTGATTGCAACGTTTTAATCTTATTCCAGACACCGTTTTGAAATAAACGTGGAAACATTGACTTTAAAACGGTCTGAGGAATTCAATTGAAACATTGTAACGAAGTTGGTGTTTGGAACGCTGCAACCAATTTATTAAGAAGTTGCCACCCATACGGAAGTTAACTGAGGATGGTACCGTATTAACAATAATAACTTCCGTATGGGTGGCAACTTCTTAGTAAATCAGTTGCAACGTTTCAATCTTATTCCAGACACCACCCCAACGGAAGTTATTATTGTTAATACGATACCATCCCAAGGATTATGTGCGACAATTTGGTAGCTGGGGATGGTACCGCATTAACAATTATCACTTCCGTATGCATGGGTGGCAACTTCTTATTGAATTGGTGGCAAAGTTTCAATCTTATTCCAGACATCATTTCCAAGTAAATGTTTCAACATTTACTTTAAAACAAACGGTTCCTGGAATTAAATTGAAACAATGGAAGCAATTGAAAACAGGAGTTGCCATATATACCGAAGTAATGTTAAGACAAACAGATCAGGTTTTCCGAATATAGGAATTGCTATTTTTGGCGTTTTTTTGTAAACGAAAAACAAGTATAAGCGTACTGTATTTACATATAACCTATTTGTATACTTTTGGTATTCCGAATTCTATTTCGAATGTTTTCGTCGCCATCTTAATATTATCGTATCATACTCATACCAAAAAGCAGTCTGCGTCAAACGATGAACAATGGCTATAGGCGAAAGAACAATCGTGTCAATTTTAGTGCCGATCATATTCTAACTGACTGAGTCTTAAGCATGGTGTCTATTTTCGAAAGAAGACTTCAACTATTTGGGCTTAATTTCTTCCATGTTATCTAATGCAGGTTAAC
Organism: Tonicella lineata; assembly: GCA_034781015.1. Classification (NCBI taxonomy): domain Eukaryota; kingdom Metazoa; phylum Mollusca; class Polyplacophora; order Chitonida; family Mopaliidae; genus Tonicella; species Tonicella lineata. Next base: position 7,084 of record JAVFBY010174442.1, on the reverse strand, counting down.
GTATTTGGTGTTAGGCAAATATTTTCAATCATATTTGGCTTGCATGTCCTAAACCGATTTCCTTAAATGTTTTATTTATCGACATATGCCTTATTTTGTGAGACAGACCGTTATAGTGCTATACCTTCTCAAGACCTCAATGCAGTTTGGCACTTAAAGTCCTCAATGTTCTTATTAAATCTGAACAGTCTTTATGTGAACTAAGCTATTTTATAAATCCATCAGGCTTCTGGGAGAGAATGTAAGTGGAAGTTAAGCTGTTAAAATCCTGTTAATGTGAGTAAGAAGAGATTAGTGACAGTTTCCAGATAACTTAGCTTATAGAGGCTGTACTAATTAATTACTCATGCAAATTGCAGTGGAATTACATGTCAAGTATGAAGGAAACATGCTTCTATGCCGTTAATGACTGCTGATTGATTGGTCAGTGCCGATTGACTGCTGAGATATAAACGAAGAGTCTACAAGAAGAACGAATGCAGTCAGATTGTTTAGAAATAGTTGGATTAACCGTCCCTTACGTGTTTTGCTATGCTCATTAGGTTTTATCAACAAATTCCGATTGCCCTGATTGTACACAGTATTAAAGATTCTTCATCAATTAAAATAAATCCTTTGAATTAAAAAAATATCAATTTACTCCTTAACGCGTATGAGAGCTGAGACATGTTGTAATGTGTGACGTCATTATATGATGTCACGGGGCGGCTAGTAACGTTTTCTCTAAAATCATTTCATATCGACAAGGGGCCTGGATATGCCATAACCATACACATAAACCATACCAGTGAGAGAATTTAATATCAGGCTAGAATTTAACACTCGGTTTTGAACGGTATATGCATTTACATCTAATTTCTCCAAAATACGGCAGTGTTGTAATAATGTTTCAGTTTGATTTCTAAGTTAAAAATAATCTTAGTCAAACTCGGTGAGAGTATATTACAAAATTAAATATAACTTTATAGAGCTGTGATTAGGTTGGGAAACAAGTCGCTTATCTGTGGAGTCGACGCATAGTGCTTCCTGGAACGATAAGGTATTGATCAGGGACTATAGTTTCTAGTTTAATGCGAATTTCCTAAAACGCTTTTCTTTCTTCAGAATCAACAGTGTCTATATTAAAAAGGTTATGTATGTGTGTTAGGGTTGGTAAACACTTAGTCTTTTTAAAAGGTACGCTGACGTTTGATATTTCCGTCGATTTAATTTACGTAACAGAATTATGTGCGGTTCAATCAACAACACACAACGGACTTATCGAGTTACTCACTTCAACGTTATAAACAATCATTTCATACCAAAACATGTGTTATTCGGTAAATTTCACAGAGTTTTATAGTGTCTTTGCCAGATAATCTCTGACCGTAAACTACCGATACGCACGAAAGCTGATGTGGCTTTCTCGTTTTGTGGCGGTTCGAAATCCTGTTACTTAAATTGAATTCAAGGAAAGGAATCTGATGTTAAGTCAATATCTAAGTGATGAATATCAAACTTCGGAGTATTTTTTAAAAGGGATAGTAAACACTGGACTGGGTATTAGACTTTCATGTGCTCTCTCAATTTTGAATATTGTTGCCGATTATTGATTAATGATATAGTATGTTAGTACCCTGTAGCCCAAGTACATGTATATTGTATTAAAACCAGTATGCCCCCGACGTTGCTAATGTAACCACTGAGGACTAGCACAGCTACAGTAGTCCGTTTATCGAGGACAAATATCACAATCTAAGAAAACTTTCTTTCAATCAAAACAATGACACTTTTTTTTCTCATTTAGAGTCATTCTATGTTTAAAGAGGATATACCCAAGAATTTAAGCTAAAAATCGACTGAAACGAATTAAACCGGGTTTTCTATATTTTTCTAGTATGACCCAAAGTATTAACTTTCAGAAAGTATCAACTTCGAGAATGTGCGACATACCGTATTAAAATAATAATAAAGTGGCTTAAATCTATAATGCGGGTGGCATTATAGATTTTACAGGTTTTATTATTATTTTAATACGGTAAACGGCACTTTCTCATTTTGTTCGTCGCCGAACTTATGCCGCTTGAAATTGTAGTTGTTTTTGTTCATTATCTAAGTAGCCCAGAGTGTATAATCCCGGGGAGTTCTAGTGCTTCCTCGTGCCGACACAGAATTCACTGGGAGCATGCCTTAAGTCGACAACTCTATCACTATAATCCTCTGTTTTCTCGGCAATATCACGTAAGTCACGTGATGTTAGCCGAGGAGTGACACGGAAAATTAAGCTCTGATAATGTAGCGACTTCACTTCGTATTTTACACAAATAAGTGGTCTGATTATGTATGTGAGTTATATCTAAAACGGTGTAATATCCTTGATCTTCAATTTAGATAAATGAACGTAAATTTTCATACAAATGTAAAATTGTAAACATCCTACGTTAAAGGTTGCAGCTGACCCGGATGTGTGCACGGACTTCGTTACTGGTCGAGCAAGTCAGGATTTCGAATCACCTGTCTTTTCATGTGCAGTGGGACAATAGTACAGTAATACACCCAGTGTAAATTTGAAATGAACAATTTATCGTCTCAACTGAAATCCGTCAGCCAGAAAAGAAAGGAAATCAGTTCACAAAGTAGTATGGAAGGTTCTCCAACATCTGCTCCACCCGCCGACAAAAAAACGAAACAAACTCCTAGTATTGATGAGAGACTTGAGATGATCGCCCAAAATATGATCACAGGTGAGAGTCTAAAGGAACACTTAGAGGCTAGTGAGACAAGAATTATAAATAAACTCACTGATAAACTTGACTTGCAAGAGTCGCGAATTTTTGACTTAGAGCAATCAAATGACAGTCTGAGGGAAGATTTTAAATCTCTGTGCATCGAGCATGAAAATGACCAGATCGAAATTGAACGATTAAAAAAACAGATAAATATTTTCGCCGCGAAGCAAAATGACATAGAACAGCATTCGAGAAAGGACAGTGTGCGTATCTATGGTATAGGCGACGACAATAAATCAGAAAGTATTGATGAGTGTACCGACAAAGTCATCGACGTCCTAAAAAACAAACTTGGGATGACTGTAAAAGCTTCTGATATCGACATTGCGCACCGATTAGGACCAGTTAGAGCTGTAAATTCTGATCCAAGAGGTATCATAGTAAAATTCATGACGAGAAAAACAAAAATCGAAACTATCCGAAAAAGAAAAGCTCTGAAAGGCTCCAAAATTGTTATCCGTGAAGACCTGACACCCCTAAACCAAAAACTGTTGAAAGCTGCATCTGATAATCCCTTGATTCTATCCGCCTGGTCAAACGACGGCAAAATATACGCTAAAACCGGTGATAAAATTATACGTCTGACATCCGTCGAAGATATTCGCCACCTGCCTGTGTCTGAACTGAATTCACAATCCTAAGTTTTTCATACGAGTCTAAAATGAGTTGAGTTATATATAAACTGTTATTCATATGAGTCTCAAATTAGTTGAGTTATATATAAACTGTGCGGAGTTTGTGTAACTATGTAAGACTATTAACCGTGTTCGACAGGGCTATCCATAAACCATTGCAGTATAAATTTTACTACACTGGGGAGAAGTAAACATTGGAGTAACCTATAAATAGATCTGCTGATGTAACTTAGCCACATGCTGTCAACCACGATGAATTATTAGGCTGCAGCCCGTGTCACGTGACTACTCAATTCCCAGCCTTTACAACAACTGTGTCATACAAGCTGGTCTGACCATAAACAAATTTGTCAACACTATACGGCCACAATTTAACTAAGCCGCTTGCGGCTATCAGGGCTTCATTTCCTTTGTCCGACCTCCTTGGTCATTTTAAATCCTTTGCTTTTTTCTGTTTTTGTTTTAGTTTTTTGTTTTTTGTTTTTTTTTTTGTTTTTTGTTTTTGTTTTTATTTTTGTTTTGCTCTTAGTATTTTTACCGTTTCCTTCTTTCTTTTTCCTTTTCTTTTCTTCTACTATGAATTTTCATTTCTTTAGTCTGTACTTTAGTATTTACACCCATAATTTTGCTGATGCATTTTACCTATGCTCTCAACCAATCATACACCATGCCGATAAACTCTCTTTCTGTTACATGTTACACATATATTTATCTTGCCTGAGCATGCGCTGTCTACACATTAGCTATTATGAATAATGTTTCGCAATATAGGACAGCAATAGGACTATGGAACAATTATGTTTGCTGCAAAAATATAATTATGCTAGTAAGACTGTATAAACAATTATATGAGATTCACTCAATGTTATTTGCTAACGCAACTTTTGTAGGGTTTGTATTTATTGGCTTTTTGTGTACTATATCTAACCAGTCGTATGTATGCATTATACTCCAATTACTTCTAATTCAGAGTGGAGATATTCACACAAATCCTGGCCCACAAACAAAACCTTGTATTAAACTGTGTCATATTAATGCCAGGAGCTTAGTTTCGAGTAAAGCTGAAGATATGGGCTCTAAGCCTAAGCTAGATGAAATTAATACTGTTTTATGTCAACAACATAACTATGATTTTATCTGCATAAGCGAAACATGGCTTGATAATTCTATAAGCCATTGTGACGTAGCACTCAATGGATACTATATTGAGCGCAAAGACAGAAATAGGAAAGGCGGTGGCGTAGCTATATATGTTAGAGAGGATATTCAAACAAAACGTCGTTCAGACTTAGAATCTAATATAGAGGTAATATGGCTTGAAATCACAATTAAAAATAAAAAGATTTTAATGGCCTCGTGCTATCGGCCTCCAAACCAAGATCTAACGTCAAAAACTATCTATCTTGAACTTTTCGAAAATGCTCTTTTTAATGTTGTAAGTGAAAACCCACACCAGATCATATTATTAGGAGATTTCAATGACAGATGCACGGACTGGGATGCATATCACTCAAATAGTGAACTAAAAATGGAATTGTATGACATAATACGCGGTAAAAATTTAAAACAATTAATTCACGAGCCAACGCGATATACTCTAGAAAATGCTAACATCCTGGATCTAATTATTACAGATAACGAGGGCTGTATTACAGATGTTGGAGTGGCTCCACCCCTCTCTAACCTAGATCACTGCACTATATATTGCTCCGTAAATATACCGACACATATTAAACCCAAATCCTTTAAAAGACACATATGGGATTATAAATGTGCGGATTTAGAGGGATTAAATAATGCATTAAAAAATGCCCCATGGAATGTAGGCTCAGATTTATTTGATGACGTTAACGACCACCTTTTTTTCTGGAACTCATTGTTTAATGAAACTTGTCGAGAACACATACCTAATAAGGATGTAGTAGTAAGACCCAAGGATAAACCTTGGATGACAAACGACGTTCGCCGAAAACTACGTATAAGGGATAGAAACTTCAAAAAATTTAAAAGAACACGTGACGAATGTCATTATCTACAGTTTGTTATAGCCCGAAGAGAAGCAAATAGGGCAAAAAGAAACGCCATACTTAGATATTCGCAAAATATAAAATCAAAGCTCTACGACAAAAATATTACACCTAAACAATATTGGTCAATCATGAAAGGAATCTTGGGTGATAAATTTAAAATGGCTATTCCCCCCCTAATATCTGGAAACAATATAATAACGGAACCCATTGAGAAGGCAAATGAATTCTGTAAATGTTTTGCAAACCAATCCTCCAAACCACTTCACCCACCGGATCTTCCCCCACTTACTTATACAACCCAATCAAAACTCGAGAATGTTAAAACAAACCCTAAAGAAGTTCACGAGCTATTAAAAACAATAAATACAAACAAGTCCTCTGGTACTGATGGAATCAGTACATTTGCTCTGAAGCATACAGCTCAATCCATCTGTGCCCCACTGTCGATATTATTTAATCACTCCTTAAAAAGTGGCATATTTCCCCAAACATGGAAACTATCTAGAGTGAGCCCCATTTACAAAAAAGATAATGTCCAAGACATTTCTAATTATCGGCCAATCTCTATCCAATCAGCTGTCTCCAAACTTATTGAACGAATTGTCTTTAAACGTTTATACGAATACTGCAGAGAAAATAACATTCTGATCCCTGAAAACTCTGGTTTTAAAACAGGTGATTCAACAATTAACCAATTAACAAAAATTGTACATCAAACTAATCAAAGTATTGATGAAGGTAAAGATGTTTGCTTGGTATTTCTAGACATAAGTAAAGCCTTTGACAAAGTATGGCACGAAGGTTTGTTATTCAAGTTACGTCAAATCGGAATAGGTGGCCCACTTTTCAATTGGTTAAAGGATTGTATAAGTGAAAGAAGATTAAAGATGTCTCCTTTAAAAGATGTGGCGAGTATGATACGATCATTTCATTACGCTACCCATGCTGCCCTTTCAAAGTATGTACATACAAGACCGGAAGACATTCCATTCTTGGAACCCTGGATAAATTTATGGTGTCGATACATTAGTGGCGTTTTCTTACGGTCATATCTGGATACGGCAGGAAATGCACCTTTTATCCCAAAGGGCAGAGAGGAGCTTGATATTATGCTACGGGTATATCTTTTGAAAAAAGCCATTTATGAAGTTGGACACGAATTAAACAATCGTCCGGAATACCTTGTTATTCCATTCAAGGGGATAAAACAACTGCTCGAGATAATATAATCATTTCATATGAAACGGATAATTTTATGAGTAAGACGAGCCTTTTCACCGATCATGATGTCTATCTCTTCAAGGAAGGAAGCCATTTTCAGCTTTATGACAAACTTGGCTCTCATCTGATGGCAGTACATGAAAACAAAGGAGTATATTTTGCCGTATGGGCACCAAATGCTGCAAGGGTGTCGGTCATAGGTGATTTTAATCAATGGGATAGAGAATCCCATCCGTTAACAATGCGAAAAGACGATTCTGGCATATGGGAAGGATTTATTGAGGGCGTTGGAAACGGAACGGTTTATAAATATCATATCATTTCTCGATACAAAAACTACAGCGTAGACAAAGGTGACCCATTCGCCATGCGCTGGGAGACTCCCCCCAAAACTGCATCTTTGGTCTGGGATCTGAATTATAAATGGCAG
>JAVFBY010174441.1:0-18262 GCA_034781015.1 Tonicella lineata | reverse complement strand
AAGTTTAAGATTGTCTGGATGCCCCGGATTCATAGGCATTTGATTAATCAAGTTTCACAGGCATGGTGTCATGCATCCCCTCTCTCTAAATATTAAATCAAAAAAACTTTTTTTATTGTTTGATATTGTTCTCCAAGCCCTTATATATCGTTTGTACCTTTATTTGTTTTTCAAACATTGGGAAATCATCATACAGATTTTGCGCAATGAGCGTATTTGTCTATCCCTGTGCTTGTTTGTGACTTCTGTAATTCCTGTCTCATCACTGCACCGTTACCGTTATATATTTGTTAATTTACTTCTTCCTCATTTTACAGAGGAGGGTATCCTACGAGACACTGAAAGGGTTGAGGATGGAATTCGTACTAACAACTCCCCAAAGATTGTGACAAATGCATCCAGTATTGCAAGAAGAGCTAACCGTGTCCTCCAGGTGGCGCAACAAGAGGCTGAAAACAGTGAAGATCCCTCATTTGTTCAGAGAGTGAACAAAGCTTCAGATGGGTTAAAATCATGTATGTTTAGTGTGATATAGACAGTCTTTCTTTTGATCGCAAACTCATTATTTATTTTGAAAAAAAAATGCTTTTACCTATACTGTTTTTCTCTATCCAGCAAACTGGCTTTTTGAAATCAAGTCTGTTTTGGACTATCGTCAAAAACATGTGTTTGTTGCGAGTTACTTATAGATGGTTCCTCCATACTAAATAAATATTGTTACTGTCATCACATAATCCTTGATGTTAACCTAAAGTGGTTTCATAAATTATTTTGTAATATATTTTTTAATTGCTAGCTCTTCCAAAAAAGATTTCCCTGTTTTATTATTTCAATCTTTATTTTTTCATTTTTGCAGCCATTGCCCCTATGGTGACCCATGCTAAGACGATGTCAATGAACCCACGTGATCAGATGGCTGTGGGCAGCTGGAGGAAAGCCAACAATGCTGTGAGTCTCATTTTTGATAGTGCCATAGAATATGATATCATTTATTCTGTGGGAACAAGACTTATAGGGAGTTGGTAGTACATCAGGTTTATTGCATAACAAATAAATATAAACATCTGAGGACTCCGACACTGCCATCATATAAACTTCTACTCACTGTGACCTTAACATTTGGACGTCCAAAATTTAATTCTTTGGACTTCAAGGAATAGTTTGATCAATGTGGGCGAAAACAAGGCGCTTTGGTTATCTTCTTCACAGACAGATACACCCAGACAGGGGTGACTCCAATACACTGTGGTATATCACTATGGGCATAGGCATTGTCATCAAAAGCTGAAATGTTGATGGCATTAATGCAAAATAGTACTTCCATTATTACATACACAGCGATGATTCTTTGACGCTATGTTTAGATTCATTATGTCTTTTCAGTCATATACATGTACATCACTTTTTGGTGTCAAAAGTTTTGAATGCTATTTAAATTTTTATTTTTTAATGTTGCTTTATGTTAGTTAAAACATCCCATTGTGTGAATGTGATAGCTGGTCTTTGGTGGAAGATTCCTGTGCACTTGTAGTTAAGTAAATTGTAAAGCATATTTGTTTTCAAATGCGATTTTGCGTCCTGTCCTTTTCTCTGGCATCCCTTTTCTTTTCCAGTGATGTTGAGGGTGATTTACTTTACCCATTGTGCTGGCATGCCGTTATTATGAGTGAAATAACTGAAAGTATGATTTAAATCAAACAGACCTCATTATGAACCATGTGTTGTTTGCCGTGTGTTTCAGTTAATATCGAGTGTTGGAGATGTTAGGAAAGCAGTCATGGTATACCCCAATGATTATGATCTAGAACAGGCTTTGATCCCACCCCCAATTGATATGTCACAGCTACATGTCTCAGGTATGGCCAAATGTTCTATACTGTGTCATCCGCTCATGTGCTTATGTCACAGGTTTAAAGTATTTTGTGACATCATCAATTTTTGTGTATTACATATCTCAGGTATAGTACGGTACATGTACTGTACTGTATCTGCTGATGTCATCAGTTCATGTGCTTATGTTACAGGTTAAATTATTGTGTGACCTCATCAATTTCTGTGTACATTTGTATTACATATCTCTGGTATGGTACATGCACTGTACTGTATCTGCTCATGTCATCTCTTTGTGTGTTTATGTCATAGGTTAAACTGTTTGTAATATCATCTGTTCTTAATCACATCTTCATCAAACACTTTGAACATTTCTTTATGCATTGATGATTTTATGTATGTAAATGTTTATTAAGTTGCTCATGTTACAAAATTATTTCAGATATGTCATCCAATTACATGTATTTCTGTCGCGATATGTGTATGCTGTCACTGCAATGTATGTTTGCTCACATCTGATGTTATAAAATAATTTGAATTTTAAGCCAGTCTGAAGCCACAGTGTATGTGCTGTTCTGTCAAGAATTTATACCGCATGTACAGTTACAAAGTGTTGATATTGGTATTTATTGTTCTAAATGTACAAGCCTGTGATCAGCGCTTATTTCTTCATCTATATAAAAGTTGTGTATCATGAATCATTTATGTGATATCATTTCTGACCTACGTGTTGTCATTTCTTGCATTTGTGATATCATTTCTGCCATACGTGTTGTCATTTCTTGGATATGTGATATCATTTCTGTCCTATGTGTTGTCATGTCTAGCCTTTGTGTACATGTATGTGTCATTTTTGGCTTATGTGCTATCTTTGCAGGTACCATGTATTGACATTTCTGGCCTATGTGTTGTCATTTCTTGATATATGTTGTCATTTGTTGCTTATTGATGTCATAGCTGGTCTGTAATGAATTATAGAGCCTACTCTAGAATAAGATAAGCATGTTTTCATTAGGGGAAAAATTGCGTATGAATGTTTTGTGTGTGTTTTTTTTTTTCCTTATCATTTCCAGTGAGTGAAACATTTGTGATGTTTTATTTGAGGTGTTTTACATATATGTACAATGTCAAATCACCATTTCATGTTTGTGTTAACTGTTTATCACCACTATTGTACCAGGATGTAAAACAATGCATTTGTCCACTTTTAGTGCTGGTACATATAGATATTAGAAATACATGTACATGTACATGTTTGCTGTGCTTTAATTAGTCTTGTTAGTGCTTTATAGTCAGTAGCCAATACTCTATGCACATGTATTTTCTAGTATCAAACAAGTTTTGTAGCACATAGGCTACTGGAACACACAATTGCAATAGCATGTTGGACAAATTTTACGTTTTATTTTTCACCTCACTGGTCAGGATTTGTTTTATTGCTTAATTTTCATCTTAAAGACAGCTTAACTTTTAAAGTAAAGCATAATTAATACAAACAAAATTCCTATGAAACTGGAGAAAGATTTCTAGCTAAGAATTACTTGACACTCAACTCATTCTCAGCTGATTTCTTGTTGACATATTAAGATAATGAAATGCTGCTATTTGCTTCCGTATAATTTTGGAAAAAATATCTTCTGTCACATTTAGAATGTTTTGTTGCTTTGAATTTAGAAGTTGAACAAATCAATTTACCAAGAAAACAGTTAAGTAATAATAAAAAATTAATAACCCTTTTTATTGCTAATTTCTCAATAAATAGAATTGTCAAAGTAAGCTCATTTATTCAAGAAAATCATCACATCTTTTTTTATGCTAACACCAAGACTACATTTTTTGTATTTATTCATGGCAGTTCAAACATTTTTCCATAGAAACTGTAAAAGAATCGTCTCAACACATTCTTGGGTCAATCTCATTTACATTTCATTTGATATATTCACATATCCACAGCTGTAATAAATAAGGTGGTTTCCCTGATGCCTCGTACTGTACCAATGGGGGAGTTGTAAATGTTGACAGGGGAGATAAGTTGGACCCCGACGCTGGTTTCATGGGGCGAAATGCATTCGAATGTGACTCATATTAATGACGTCACAGACGAAAAAAAATCTGCTTCGTTATAAAATTGTGTCACTTTCAAATGCTAGTCGTGTCTTAAAATAGGCTTCTGGGTCTGACTTATCTTCCTGCCAACATTTACCAATCTCCCATTGCGCTTGATGACTGAAACCTCATTTGGCTTACCCTCAATTGTGCCACGTCAAGGCTCAGCTGGCTGCACACTGGACTGCTTAACCCCCTTGGTTGTCCGCACAGGTTCAAGTCTGCCTGTTTAACTGGATCGTAAGGAAAATTTTTTGGTAGACAGCGGAAATCATTGGAAGTGTTTCCACCCTTAAAAAAATATCCCTGAGTAAGGCGTTAAACATTAAGTAATTAAACAAACTTGCCAATGCCTTGTGGAAGTCATTTTGGTTTCGCCTGGCTTAATCCTGGCTTAATCCTACAACTTGAGCACTGGTATAGAGTGGCTTATCAGCGGAATAACCTTGAACACAGCCTAAACACCAACATACATGTAACCGATCATTTTCATGGTAATCAATTATCACCATTTTTTCTTAATTTTGTTATCAATATTTTACAAAAACAGAACATTTCTTGTAGCCCCAAAGCTCAAACACAGAGGGAACTTTCCCGATCCGGACTTCTTGCAGTTTTTAGAATCTTTTGACTATGATCCGTACCCTGCCCGTAAATTTCCGGAAGTTAAACGGAAACCTGCTACGTTTGTTTCTAGTCGACCAGGTAGCTAGTTTGCATGGCATGGTGCATCAAGCAAGACCATACCTCCACAATTTGACAGTTATTCTTGCAAGTTATTTTAATTCATTGTTATTGGGCACCCTAATTGATTTTAAAATTTTATTACGCCTCTTAAAATTCGCCCTATTCAGCTGTTGACGACACTGGGCTATTGTTGCATTTAACCTCAACTATTTACAGCTCTGAAGGATGGGGGACTTTAAAATGTTGGCAAGGGAAATAATTTGACCCTTAAATCTGATTTTATGTTGCGAAAGATGTGTGACATATAACTACATTATGAAAATACACCACTTTCTTATGTTGTGCACTAAATAAAACTGGGTTCAACAGCCAAATGATCTTCCTTGCCAACATTGAGTCCCCCCCCATCCCCCCCCTTCAGCAAGATATTATGCAAGATAATGCCTGAATGGTGAATGGATCGTTTGAAAATACTCCACCTATAATTCTTGCAAGTCATTCTGCATTTGCATAAAAAATCACTCATTTTATTTCCCACATATCAAGACCATTCATCGCTAGCTGTTCTGCTTGCCAATGGAGGAATTTCAGTTCAGTTTTGCATCCTCCTCCTCTTCAGTATCAACATAATATCCCTCTATTATGAACCTTTTGGCTCACTCAGTAGTAATATCAGTCAGCCTAAGGACAGACCTTATTTGAACCCTGCCCAGAGGCATGCTACATGTACCTTTTATCTCAAATTTATGAAATATAAGTATGCCAGAGTCAAATTCTGTGATTTACTCAGTCTGGGGAAAATATTACTAGAGTTTATAATAGTTCCCAAGATTTAGGTTGTTTGCCTTGGTCCTCCGCGCAGAAGGCTGTTGAAGACTGCATTGTAGGAAAAAGACTGTAATCCGCTTCAGGGCTCGAAATTAAAATTTCCAGATGCTTGTCCCTGGAACAACCAAGTCAGACAATATGGTTGTCCCCAGAATCAAACACTTGCCCCTATATTATTACCATTTTACCTTATAAAATAATCTGATTAAGAACTGCACTTTGGGAATTTATTTTTCTCACTGTAATCAGTTTGGTCTATAACCAGTAGCACTGCATCCACATCGTCTGGTTCCTTATTTGAGCCCGTTTCTGCCTTTCCTTTCTTGATTTTTTTGCACTTGTCTGGTGACAAGTCAATTGGTTGCCCAACTAAAATTTTGCTTGTCCGAGACAACCCTTAATTTCGAGCCCTGCGCTTATTTCATACGCTCTTATTAAGTGGCTTTTTGAATGTATCTACTACAGACAAGTATAGCGGCTGCTAAAACAAGGCAAATTTACCTGCGATTGCCACCAGAGAGAGCTATTTCAGACTATATTTCTATTTTCAACAGCCAACCAGGTTTATACATTTTGCGGCAGCAGGTTTGGCTAGCCTTTTGTTAATGTTATATCGAAGGCTGTTCTAGAAACCGTAGATAATTTGATAATTTGACATTTGATAATGCCTCCATGCAATTGTATGTAATGTACATACATGTACATATGAAGGTTCAGGCTGTATACTGCAATTACTGGCATATTCAAATAGCTCCCTCTGGTGGCCATCAGAAACCTTGTTAAAGTTGTGGCTATACTCTGGGGCCAGTTTCACAAAGTGCTCTTAGCTTGTGTTGAACGGCAATTCCATGACGAGCAGTACTGAAGGGGTTGTGTCGTCATGCATGGTAGTAACGTTAAGCGTAAGCTAAGATCGCATTCTGAAACTGGCCATAGTTCCTTATAGTTGGTACCTCTAAATAACCTCTACATAGTGTACTTCTTTCAATGCAACTTTACTGAAATTAATTTTCTCTGACTAAAGTCATTCTTCCAGTGGACAAGAATTTTTGTTCTTTTTATTTTCAACAACAATAAAAAACATTTCTGCACAAAAAAAATTCAGAGAAAGACTGAACAAAAAAAAGCAAACATACTTACCAATATAAGACTGTATCTTGCCAGACATATTTTCTAATTCTTTAAAATGAATTAAAGACAGAAATAAATGGGTGTTAAAAATTTATCTATGCAACTGATGGGATAGAGTTTCAAATATCATCAAAACAAATGTTAATTGAAACACTACATGTAAAGCTACTTTAAATAATTTTATCCACCATCAATAATAAATATTTTTTTTTTTCAACAGCAAAAGACATTTCTGCACAAATTTTTTCAGAGAATGACTTGAACAAAAAGGAGAAAAAGAAAAATAATTGACAAATAAGATTTTGTCCTCGTATGACATTGTTAAGTCTTTAAAAAAAACAAAATAGAACAGAGAAAAATATATGCGTTGAAAATTTAAAAAAATTTATATTGTTTTTTATCTCTTGTTTCTGTCTCTTTTGTTCTTGTCATTGTTGCCAGTGTAATACAAGGGCGGGTGGTTTTCACAACATATTGGGCTGGTACACCATCAAATGGGTGTAGTAACATTGAGTACACTTGTTACTACAAAGGGCTTCAAATTTGAGGAGCGCAATCACTCCCTCACCTCGGAGCTACTGTCTTTAAAAGCTCTACTGGAATCTCAAATCAACATTATGCTTGATAAAATTAAAAACCTCTCCAAGTTGGCCCGAAGCACCAATCAATCAATCAAAGGGACTGTCCAAGCGAAATGACTATCAATACAATTCAAATGAATATGCATAACCTGCTATTGTGATTCAATGAGATAGAGGTCTCTGGTGTACTAACGGTGTGAAATATTACCCACCAGTCATTTCTCTCGAAACGCCCCATTTGACAGTTTTGCCATGCTTTTTTTTCTTCTTCTTTAATAAACCTACAAACTAAACAGGTACAAATGGATTCATAAAAGCTAATCAGTTATTTAGGAAAATGCAAGAGCTGATCGACAAAGTAATTTTATTTCCATTCCTTTGTCAACAATTTTAATAACACTTGAGTTACTCTATTGTCTATGTTAACTTATAATATTGGGAGAGTTTTGATCTCATGTTACCAAGTAATAAATAAATTATTAATATTATTAAAATAAAAGATATGCCTCACAGGCCCATTCCACAACTCAGTTTTATACTTCCAAATTTTCAAATCTGGCTTTATAAATTAATGAGTTTTGTAGTGATTGTCAAATTGACATAAATTATGCGGTTGTTGTCCAGCAAATGTCTTATGACAAAAGAGCAATGCAATTTTTAAAAATCTTTACTATCAAATGTAATTGTGCTTTGATTGACATTTTATTTATTCTTTTTTTGACAAACTATGCACATTCACACAGATCTCCAAGGAAAATGCTTTTCCGTAAAAGGAACTTCCCCCGTCTTGGAAATAGCGCACGTTAGTCAACTGGAAGCTTGACATGTCGCCTATTTGTACCAAAAGTTCTAGTCTGCTTTGAAAGCTAGATGGCACTTAATGGTTACAAAATGTACCACATCTTTATGTTATCTGGCTTTTCACTTTCATGAAACCCGCTGCACCTGACTTTATTGGACATAGTTTACTACAGGATTACCTCAGATCATGATATATAATATATTTTTATAAATGCAGAGAAAGGAAAATGTAATATAATAATAGATCTGATTTTAATCACATTGTATTAAAACAGACATGTCCATACCACAAAATTGAGACATGTCCAAAATCTTGAATGAGTATACATGGGCAAGGAGGTTCGTTCACATGTATAGGCCTACCGTACTCATAGTGGGTGGTTGGTGAGAGCCTCTTGATGTCCTTATGCTCACAGCTAAGGGGCAGCAGGAAGCCGATTTTAGTACGGTATCCTGTTTTTTGTCCTGTCCTGCCTTTGATGCTGCCAGTGTTGTTAAGGGTGCTTTCCTCCACCCATTTGACTGATATGTCGACAACAAGGTGAAATACCCTTAAGTATGGCATTGAACACCAAGTAAACTAATCAATTAATGTATTCAATTAATTTATTCATGTATGCATATACTGTATATAATATAATTCTATAAAACTACTATTTCGGTACTCTATACTTCAAACTAGTGACATGAATATTTCTGTGTATGTCTTTGGTGTCAGTTGTTTCTTGTACAATTTACTTATATCAGCATGTGCTTGCTTTGAATACCTGATCTTTGCTTAAATGTACTGTATATAGAGACCTACTTGTCAATCTCTGTGTTATTTTAAAGTGGAAATTATTGATTTTTCAGACTATCTGTTTGTTTTGTTTACAATTTGATTAGATGATGAAGTACAAACTTAATTGGTGATTTTTCAAATCTTTGCAGTCAAACAAAAATATGAGCTTATTCCATAGAAAGGATCTGTTATCAAACAATTAAAGTTGTCAAGGAAATAATGTTTTGGAAAAAGTAGAGAAATTCTGGAGGGAAATGAACTAAATTTGAGAATTATCCTGAATACGTGCTGGACTTCTTCGAATCTCATTTTAATGTTTAAGCTAGTTTAAAATGCCACAAAATAAACAATAGACAGAGCAATGCCACAATGTGTTCATAGTGCTGTTTGCTGAATCAAAACCAGCTTAATGAGAATGGACAAAACAGCTTAGAGCCCATTTAAACAGTGGTCATCTGAACAGTCCTAAGTTTAAACCACCTTAGAATTTAAAACGGTTTATTTAAGCTTAACACTTAATAATTGTGACTTGTCTTTTTAATAGTTATAATGGCCAAAAAAACGAAGTACAGTCTCTTAAAAATTTATTTTCAATCTATTTATAAGCTTACTCCATCAAAAATCATTAGTAAAGTTTTTACTTTCAGCATTTGTTTTTCTGAATTCATTATAATAGACTATTTTTGCTAACATTTATTGCTAATTATTTCTGCTTGTAACAAAGTTTATAACTAAATGTTGACAATTTCTTTGTTACATTATATCACATCTTCAGAAAAGGGCTGTCAACTCATTTAAGAAAATAAAAACTGTTGCCGTGTTTGCACAAAAACATGTAAGCCTGCATGTATGTGTTAAGGCTTACAATGTGATGTAATATATTGCTCAAAGATATCAAATAGTTGTTTGCTTCGAACTTTCTCATAAAACATATTGTCACTTTGTGTAACGTGTGAATAATAGTATAGTTATTGTTCCTTTCGTCAAATAAATAAAAAAACTGATATTAGTTGTGAAATTAGATTAATTGAGTTTTCATCATCACAGACGGCATTATGTGATTATTTTCAAAATGTTGAATGACAGCCCTATATTCATTTCATACACACCTTTGCTATTGCAGTAGGTATTAGATGCTTTCATGTAGTCAATTTTATGTCTGTTTCTTTGTGGCTTGATATCAACAGTCCCTGATCATTACGCTGACCAATCACAAGACTGGATGGGGCAAGAGGAAGGTATTATATATATAATAATTCAAGCTGGCTTCAAAACGCATTGCAACATGTTAAAGAAAGAGAAGATTATTTGGTTAGCTTACATGTAGCTAAGTGTATGACTGATTATTATTATTATGATTACCTTTTTATTTCTTAGATATGATTTTTAATTTTGCATCTTCAAAATTCTTCAGAAAATACTTTCATTAAAATATTTTCAGTTCTGCATTGGTTCAAATTTAGTTTAGCCTTTCTAGAAATTGTATGTTCCCAAATTACATGACAGCCAACTTTAGCTCAGTGATATATACGTATGTTACTGACAGTTTAACAGGTACATTGTATATCAGCTTTAATTTGCTCCAGCTTTAAATATAGGCTTTCACCTGTTATTAATATTTAACAATCATGCATTAACCATTCATTACAACATATTTTATCAACCCCCATTGTGTTTGTCTCTTTATGTTTTATATTATATCCTTCATTATTATCATTTCTTGCGTTTAATTTACTAACGTAATTCAAAATGTTTACACTTATGTTATAATTTAATAAGAGTTCAGTTATTATTGAATTAATCAAGGATTTTGCTGCAAAAAGTGTTCCACTGCAAATTTGTATTAACGTCCGTATTGATTGTTTTTAGGAAATAAAGCCAGTTGTGTCGAAAAAATCATACACTTTTCTATCCTGGAAGCTTGTTCCCTTCTCCCAGCCCTGCAGCCCCCTTGCCTAATTGTTTTTGCCAAAATTTGTTAAAAAAACATTATTCAAATATGTTATATACTTATTTGATGCAGTTACAAATAAATATGTCTTCAATTTTATTTTATTTTTTTTTCTATTGTTTTTTCAATTTACAAGTAAATTGTTTCTGAAAACAGATTGATTTTTTAAATTCTATGACATAATTATAAGTAGCAAAATATACCTCTTAAAAATATACTCTTAAATACTTTTATCTTGCTATTTTAATATTTTGAGATTTAGAGTTAACCCAAAAAATTTGAAACAGCTAGAATAAGCAGGGATATTGCCGTTTCAGATCCGATGTTTCAGCAGCAGAGATTGGCGCCATTGCGGAGCACCGCACCCCCACCAGTTCCCCCGCCCCCAGTTCCAGTTTACCCTGCGGAATTCTCCGGATATTACGGTTCGCTGGCCTCATTCTTTTGAGTTTGCCATTTTTGTCCATTTTTTAGGACTGCCTGATGCTGGAATGTCCATGGGGTTTCTGCATGACACTGCAATTGGATGACCTATGTCGCTCTGCTGTACTTGACACACTTTATTCTGTGACGATGGATTTATCTCCCTTTGCCCATAACTAACTCATCCTGTGTTTCTATAACTTGTTAGTTGCAATGACATGGTTAATTGTGGATATCTACTATGCAGGTCATAAAAATTGATCCTATAAGTGAAAGAATCTGATCTACAAGTACAATGTACATGTAAGTTTGATTACGCTAGGCCTATTTGTGTGACGTTGTGATTCTTGTTTCCTCCACAAAAGGCTGACATCATGGCTAATGTTGTGTTTTCCCACTGACTACAAAACCTGAATTTTTTAACCCCCCCCTTCATCAATGATGTGGATCACTACATAAAACACAAGAGTTCAATGAATATAACATTTATGCCAAAGGGGTATTGCAATTCTATGAGCAATGAAGTTTCATCATCACTTTTGTTGAAAGAATAAAACAAATTTTGTCTTTAAATGTTTTTTGTTGCACTAACAGGAATTGTGATCCAGCTAAATTTTATGTTTAATTAACCAAACTTTATATTTCCCCATTTTATGTTGTTATTTTAATTTATGCCTTTATAATTTTCCCTTAAATTAAAACCAAGATCAAAGCAAAGCCATATACTGTTACACTATTTTACATGTGTGTATTTTGTCCCTACATGTACCGTACTGGCTACATTCATGGTAGTTTATCAAAGTGTAAAGACTTGTTTGATAGGGGTATCAGAATAAGGTGACTGGGTGGGTGTTTAGGTAAGGCCAACATTAAAAGTGTCTCTTTGTTTTGGGTAACTTCTAAAGATTCAGAATTTTATCATTAATTTTGGTGAAGAATGTCCCTGTCTCTTATGACATCATATAGACAAACGTACAGTGTTCTTATACTCTCTTATAGTTTGTGAGACAACTTTTTCTCTTTCCTTTTCTACCTGTGCAACTCTGGGTGGATGGTTGACGATAGTTTTCTGTGCATTGGCGAAATCTGGGCCGATTCACTGTGCCCTGTTGTCTCATATTTGTTTGCTGCCAGTGATATTGAGAGTAGTTTTCTTAAATATCCTAGGGAAGATTCCACAAAGAAGTTTTATACTTACATCAATTTCTCAAATCGACCTAATTTGACTACTTTTGAATTTTGATTTTTAACATTTGGGATTTATTTTTCTGTCACTAGGTACATAATTATTTACATTATATTCGTATGACATTTTGCACACAAATTTCAACAAAATTGAATTCAGTAATTTGACTCTAGTAGTCTAGTCATAAATTGCTTTGTGGAATTGGCTCCATGGGCCGATTCCTCAAAGAAAAAATTGGAAATTGGCTTAAATGGCTTATTTTTAAATCTAGACAAGTCAGATTTGGTACGCATTATAGTCATGTCATTGAGTAACCAGAAAAGACAAAACTTCTCAGAATAATAAAAACAGAAGTGCCAAATCAGCAACTCAGTATTTTGACTTAAGTCAGAAATTACTATGTGGAATCGGCCCCTGGGCTAGCTTGATTGTCATACAAGTGAAATATCCTTAAGTATGGCAAAGAAACCCCAATACAGAAAAAAACTAACTCTTGTGATCTGGAATGTCACTCTTTCAATCTTTGGAAATGAAAATGCTGGTATTTTGGGAATTCGAGTCTGACACTTTGCATCATAGTTTCTTTATTCATATGTTTGTATATCTTTTCTGAATTTTGATAACTCATTTCGAAGGGATTTGATGACACTCAAAGAATTCAAATAAAATGAAATTATAAGGTTTTTTTTGTCCATGCCCTATTACTTTGTTTTTATTTATGCCCCTTTTAATTTGTATTATGTTATAACTTGATATTGTTTCCTTTTGCGCATTGCGTCTAACAATTTTATTTTTTATTTTCTTTGCAACTTGAATGGGTATTTTGTGTATTGTAATATAACCCTGCATAACTAAATGTTTATTAAAATTTACAATGTACATTTTGTTGAATTCTGAATTAATGTTCAATACATGTACACATGAATAATTTTCTGTAAACTCTTGTTTTTTTTTTAAACTGATGAACGTGATTTAGGAACCAAAAACGTATTTTTCAAAACAAGTTGAATTTGCTATTTGTCTCCAAGAACATATATAAAATGTATATACGTTACCATGGTTACCAACACTCTGGAAAAATCCTGAACCTGAAGGTCAGGACAATCGAACTTCCATTGAATTGGCATTTATTCACTTCCATCAAAATGTAGTACTTTGCTGTGCAAATGAGTTTTTAGAGTTTTATTTATGTGTTCATTTTTATTATTATTGGTTTAATGTTAATTTAATTAATATCAGTAATTCTATTATCAAGATTATGAAATGTGTATATGTGTACAATGTATGTCCTTTATTGATAAGGCATACACTTTGATTCTTTAATTGTACTTTTTATCTATAACCAAATGTTTTTATCATTGATGCAGTATACAGAGATATAAAATGATCTTATTCTTTGACCTTTTACTCAAGTTATTTTAGCTTGTGTTTAAATAAATAATGACTACTCTTTGTCAGGCTTAAGGGTTAATGTTTTTACCAAATTTCAACACAGCTAGTACCATGAAGAATTACAAGGTTTGCTCGTTGAGAGGTTGGGGTATCAAGGCTGTGCTCATCTATGATCAATATTACCACAGTCTTCTTGTTTTATGACCTTGAGTCTGTGACTGGGTGGGATACCAGAGCGGTTTCATTCATGATCAATACAAATTGCATTACGAAGGATTGAAATGGCTCTGTGACTGGATCAGGTCTGGGTCTATTTATATGTCTAAGTGCTCTCAGAGCTTTGAAGGGGCATCAGGAAGACAATTTGTTGTGGTGTCCTGACCTTGTCTTTTTTGTTGTCTGTGATGTCAAGGGTGGTCTCCTCCACCCATTTGACTGGCACCCATCATAAAGGTGAAACACCCCTGAATAAGGTGTTAAATACCGAGCAATCAATGATGATCAATGCAAGTATAACCATAGCATTATCTACTGAAGTTGGCACTGTGAGAGGGCAAAATATCAGAATGGCACCAATCGTACCATTTGGCACTCTGGCAGCTTGGATTCTCCCTGCCAAGGAGACATTACTGCCTGAAGTGTGACATAAAGTCCTCAAGCAAACTTTTTTTTAAAAGAAATATGTCAATCCCCAAACTCATAAGTGATGTTAAATTAGGTTAGGGTTTTTCTGCAATCTGCTTAAAATCATATCTTTATTAGCTCCCCGTCGCATTGTTTTGTTGTGTGGTAGATCTGAGGACATTACCTATCGTATGATGACGTTTGGTCGACCAATCAGAGGGCTGCTTATCTATTCAAGGTATGTTGCCTCGGGATTCCCCTAGGACTGCCATAGAGAGCAAATGTCTATGTTTATCACAGCATCTTGCTCTTCGGCTTTTCATTGAACACTTTTAGATAGTGACCTTAATTTTCATAAACCCCACATTGCATGACATCATTGAACATTGTTGTCCTCTGATCTACATTGCAACATTACAATACCGTGGAGCTAATATAGATATGATTTTAATAAGATAGTGTTTTTCTGTGGATCAGATACTTGATACTATTGTAATAATATGTTCAGCATTCACATTGATTAAGTGTCTTCTATTCCTCTGTGTGTTTGTATCTAGGTGCTCCCCCTCGTCCTCCACCCCCACATGATATGGCACCACCCCGTCCCCCACCCCCAGAGACTGATGATGAAGATGAAATGGCTTTCCCCACCCCACAGGCCAATCAACCCATTATGGTATGAATCTACTGTTTACATTTTTCTTGTTTATAAAAGAACAAAAAATTATGCTCTTTGCAAAATAAAAATGTTATTTTAATATATGACTTTATACTCTTTGCAAAATAAAAAATGTTTTTATAATATATGATTTTATTGTGCTATCCGATTAACATTACATTGTTGTGTTATTTGTTGTAGATGGCTGCCCATGCTCTCCATATGGAAGCCAAACAATGGTCTAGTAAAGATAATGAGATCATAGCTGCTGCCAAGAGAATGGCCTTACTTATGGCCAAACTCAGTCAACTGGTCAGGTATGTTCCAAAACAAATAGGGATTTGTTCGACAGGAGCTTTCTGTTTTACATGTTGTGGCGTCCTATCATGCTGTTCTGTATATGATGTCCTGTAATGTTGAGGGCGGTTCTTCCACTCATTGGTCTCTTGAGTGAAAATAGTAATATGCAAATCAAGCAAAGAAAGAAACAATTAGGATGTAAAATTATTTAAACTCTCATTATTTGAGAAAACTAAATAGGCCCACTATAAAGCTTTGCGGAGTCTGATTAAAATCAGATCTATATTAGCTCCCCAGTATTGTATCCTCGCTATGTAGATCTGAGGACATCACCTACTATATGGTGTCGATTGGTTGACCAATCAGAGGGCCTCTCATCATACCAAGGTGTGTTGTGTCATGGATTCCCCTAGGACTGCCATAGCGAACAAGCATATATGTTTATCATAGCCTCTTGCTATCTGGCTTTTCATTGGACAATTTTAACAGTGACCTTTCTTTACCTCACACTACCTGACGTCATTGAACACAGTTTACAATGCGATTACCTCAGATCTACATAGCGACAATTACAATACCAGGGAACTAATGTAGATCTGATATTTTAATCACATTGCAGCTTTGCATAATATAGTCAAAGAAATATCCGTCAGCACTGCGTTTATACTTAACAATCAATATGTTCCAAGCACATGCCCCCATAGGCCTAAACCCTTTAATTTAGAAGGTGCTTATACATATTGGGTTTCTCATTTGGTTTAGGAGTCAGTATTTATAAATGTTTATACGATTATTTTTGACAGGGGTGAGGGGGGCTCTAAGAAAGATCTGATTGCTACAGCTAAGGCCATCGCCCAGGCCTCTGAGGAGGTGACAAGATTGGCTAAAAACATGGCGGCTGATTGTACAGACAAGAGGATGAGAACGGTAAGCTTAAAGAGACATTACATGTACATCTACTCCACAAGGGTTCAAAGCTTATAGCTACAGAGTTCCAGTTATAGAAATTTGTGTTGGTTATGCCCTGAAACTCCCTGTGTGGTGCAGAAAGCTGTGCTCTGGCTCAGTTGACTAGTGAATTGGTCGCTATTCACTGTCTTCACATGTTCAAGCCCACCTGTCTACCTGGGTCATTATGGAAGTTTTCTGGTGAACTGCTGATATATTGCAGAGTGATTTTTACGAGTTTTCTACCTGGTTTCCACCAAACACTGGTACAATGTAACTCTGAAATAACCCTGACGTCCCTGAGTACCACAATAAACCTCAATAACACAAACAGACGTTGCAAATGTATTTGGCAAACCTATTGACTAGCTATAGAATTGACATGATGCTTAACCCATTACGAAAGTTTAGTCGGGAGGGACTTGCTAGCCGTCCGTCCGTCTGTTTTGCTTAGCTTGTGAACAGGATTTAACTTTAAAATGACGCATCCTATTAACTTAAAACTTTTACTGTAGCTTTCTCCTGTTAAGACTACAGATGGGATTGCATTCCAACAAATTCTACTGAAAAAAAGTCTGCCATGAAACTTTATGGGATACTTTTTAAGACTACAGAACTTGCATAGTCCAAGAGAGACAATTCTGATAAACTATATTTAGAATAGAGTTGTCTCTCATGAATATAATACCAAATAACTCCATGATAAATTCACTGATTACCTTTAGACTTGAAATGTTACACCACATTTGGATTGCATTCCACCAAATTCCAGGTACCAATATAGCCTCTATTATGGTTTTCTTGGCATATCCATGTTTAAGTATTGTTAAAAGAAAATTGACTTCAAACGTGAAATGTAGTATCCTGCAGCTCAAAAATTGGGTGGGTATGTGGGATTGCTTTCCACCAAATTCCAGGCACCAATGTAGCCTCTATTATTGTTTTCTTGATATATCCATGTTTAGTGTTGTTAAAACAAACCAATTGACTTTCCACCAAATTCCTGATGTTTCATTTTTGTATATCACTTATAAACTAATACATCAGGGTGGGGGACATGGCTCCGACTGGTGCTTCTTCTTATTATTTTATTTTCAATTTCAGGACCTTTTACAAGTTTGTGAGAGAATCCCTACAATTGGTACCCAGTTAAAGATTCTGTCTACGGTGAAAGCCACTATGTTAGGAGCACAAGGTTAGTCATGTTTTTATGCATTTTTTGAAGACAACAATATATTTACAATATACATTCGGGAATAAACACAATATGTTATATGAGTAAAATAAACTTAAACGCAACTTTCATAAAATGTACTAAATATTAAGAAGAACCAAATCCATCCACAAACATTTTAAACATCTATGAATAGCTTTATCTTTTTGTGTCATTTTATAAGTTGACCATCAACACTATTTTCATTGTTTTGATGTCAAATTCTGTCAGTGAAATGGGCACTATGCGGAGACTCAAACAGGTCTTACGTTGAACAATGTCTGAACATGTTTTTGAAATTAACAAATAGTAATGTTTGCTTTATATCATGTCAGATCTAAAAAAAAAATATTTATACAAACAATCCTAAAGAGAAAAAAAAATTAAAAGACAAAAGTGAATCTTACTTTTGGTAAGGTATGTTTTTATTTCACAGAAATCCATCCCGATTGGCTGAAATTCAATACCATTCGATTGGCGGAAATTCAATGTCAGTTTTTATGTTGTACTGATGCAATCAAATGCTGTTTTGTGGTCACAAATTTGTGGAAAATTGAGCCCTGCCAGTTATGGCATGCATTATAAAAATACAAAAACCTTCAGAAGAAAACCTGTTGAGGTTTTCAGAAAATAAATAGAAAAGTTAGCAATTTATTTTGTTTCAACAAAATTATAAACAAAACTCGTTTAGATAGCTCGCTTCACATTTGAGAACAATAATGTTGGTATAATAATTGTTATGAAACAAGGAACAATTAATTTTTACAACATGACTATATTGTACATGTAGGAGAAATCATACTATGAGACATCCACCAAACT
>JAVFBY010174330.1:0-11290 GCA_034781015.1 Tonicella lineata | reverse complement strand
CCCCCCCCGCCCTGCTTGACAAAGGACCCGGTTTCAATCCCACGTGGAGGGATGCAAAAAAAGACTTCTCTAAATTTATTAAATATATGACTAGTAATAATGCACACATACATGTATGCATTAAAAAGAATGAAAAAATTAAAATAATCACATCATTGTGTATTTATAAAATTACTTAACAGACATCTAATATATCAACAAGCATGTACAGACTTTATTCTAACCATGAAACTATTTTGATTGATCAAACTGCAACACAAAAGGTAACATTTTACACTTTGCTCACTTTATATGTCTAAATAACATCAGCAAAGTCACTAATAATAAGAGTCATTGTGGTTTTGAAGGTTCCAGTTTCTACACATATAATTTAATTTAAATGGCTAGATAAAACACAAACATTGATTAACTTTGAAAGTTTTTCAGATAATTTGTATAATTGTTTGGTTTTTAAATTGAATTAATTTGTATTAACATTGTCATTGTATGATTTTTAAATTTAAAATTAATACACTTAATGTTTTGTACTGTAACAACTCGATACTGAATTTGTGTATGTTTCATTGCAAAGCTACCTAAATGTTAAATGATGGTTTGAGCAGGATTTTAATTTTTTTCACCCACATATTATACCACTACAGCACTGGAAGTGAGACAAACTGACCAGAAAAACAGATTAAAACAAATGCAAATTGCGACCACAGAAAGATAGTGGAAAATAGAGACATAAATGATGTCCTGTTGGTACTGTCAGAGAAAAGTACCAGATTCTTTCCATGGCGGACTAGATTATTTTCTCCCAAGCGGCTGCCATAACAAGGGAACAAGAACTAGATTATGCTCTCTGAAGTTCATAACATTATTTGGATTGTTACTTAATAGCATTCATCGGGTTTTTTTTTAACTTTAGTTTTCATTTTAGTGCTGTATTTCATAATATTAGACAGCAGTTCCAAATGTACAATATTAATTATATTCCAATCATCAAATGACCTGATCAAGATCACATCTATGAAAAAGTTTTATAGTTTTATAATTATGTTATATAAATACAGAGATTGGCACTATATCAGTGATACATATTTGTTATTTCCCCCCCCAAAATGTTAAAAAAAATCTCCAGATTATTTTGCAATAAATTTTTTTAAAAAATTGTGTAGTTGTATGGTTAAAATTGTGATATGGCTGTAGAATACGTAATACATTTGATAATTTTCTCAAATACTTAGATGGTCTGCTTTACTAGTATATATACAAACAACAGATGGCCCCTTAAACACAATAAAATACCTGCTAAATATGGACTTTTTCTCACATAATATGTATACATTTGTACATATATATTATAAGTTTTATCACTACTATCTAATTATACAAATTTGATTATAAACGCAATATTGATTACTTTACTTTATTTCAAACACCTACATGTAGAATATTTGCCATCTAAAGTGAAAAAAATGTTGACAAACATCATATTAATTTATAAATTATGGACTTTCGTCAAGGTGTTGTCATATCGACTGACCGGGAAACATTGACAGAAACCATTATTTTCTCGGGTGTACTTAGTCTTCGAAAAAGGAAGCACAATTGCTTGAGTTTCACTGTAGAAGATATGACTGTCCGGTGACAGGTTTAGATAGTTTGCTATGCAAATATGCGCTTATTTCACGTTTTGCATTACATGAAAAAAAATATTAGAAAGTTTAAAGTCGGCATGCTATTTTCTCTCTACAACTAAGGCTGAATCTGATCCTTAACAGTTTTGTTCACTAGTTATAGCAATGTTATGTGGAACTACGAAGTCTTAGATAGCTACACAAGATCTCATTTCATCAACCTATAAGTTATAACGAAGGTTAATATTTAATAAAATCCAACAATCAAACACTATTTTTGATATACTAAATTTGAATACAATAAGAGTTAAAGTTAGTCAAAATAAATAATGGTTGGCAATTTTATAGAGCAATGTTACCTATATTAAAAAATGCTTATTAAGCAGTAAAATTGACACTTGATAATTGGTTTATATAGACATACACACCAGGCTAGTGTATAAATAGATAAATAGACATTACAAACATAATAATATGAATCTTGTAAAAACAAAATAAATGTCAACAGTAGAAGTATATTCAGCCAACAAAAACATTAGTTTACATACATGTACATGTATCTGGTATGAAGGGCCAAGTATCAGGCTTAATAAAGCTTGTAAATAAAGCCGTGTTTCACCTCGATTATACAAAATATCCAACAACAAGACACATGGCCCTAAATTGATTGGCTATCAATGACACGACTATTGAAATGAAATGATTTTATGTCTTTTAGAATATGGTTTAGATGCGAACTAACAACAAGTTGTGTCTATATCAATAAATAATTGATGTGACCTATGTTACTGAAGCTGTAGTACAGCGGCTAGTCAGAAATCAAAATATGGTGTTCAAAATTGTAATTTTCCTTCACTTTTTAAGTAACTGGATGTCCAATTGTCAAACATTCCAGCAAGTTAAGTTTCTTAAAACAGGGTGTCCAAATGAGGCAATTGTTCAATTCAGGATGTCCAAAGAATCTGGATATCCTGTCCTTCAACTGATGTTCAGATTTTGATTTGACTGGATTTTCCTCTTCTTTTTTGCCATATTTTAAGGTAAATTCACTATGATAATGGCACTTTCAGAATAATGGAGATGAGGCAAAACCCGAGTGAATCCATCAATGGACTTATGCTAGTCACCAGCAGTTTTCCCAATTGGCAGAACGGCACTGTTAAGAGAAACATTGACAGGTAGGCAGTAAGCTTTAATAGCCAAGTATATTTCTAGAAGATAGTGTTGACCTTGCTGGTTCCTCCAGGCCTATGGATTCCAATAACTGTATCTGTGTTTATGCCAAATAATTGATAGGTATATACCTTATACTTAAGTGCAAATAAAAAAGTTTTCAAATAGTATTAACACTTGTGCAAACTGACACAGAGTCAGTCAAAAAAAGTTGTAAGATTGTAAGATTTTAATATTATAACATTAAAAGACAATTTTTGCATATGGCAAACATCTGCTTTCGAGTTAAATAATCATAAATATAAAATGATCTGCGTAATAAAATCTAGTAATAGATATCATATGAAACAAGTTCAAACAACTCTTAAAATATATACTCAAATTAAAAAAAAGATTGGATTTCAAAAACAAATGATTGCATTTTGAAAAGAAATTATTGGATTTCAAAAACAAAATGATTCAATTTCAAAGAGAAAAGATTGGATTTCAAAAACAAAATGATTGTATTTCAAAAAGAAAATATTGGATTTCAAAAAGAAAAGATTGTATTTCAAAAACAAAATAATTGGATTTAAAAACAGAGCCAATGAATAAACTAAAACTCAGTCAAAAACAGACAGTCATAGGAGACAATATAAACTATATGAAAACTAATAAAAACGATTATGAAAATAATATTCCAATAATATGGTAATAATATACCAATAATAAAACCAAGAAAGACAATTTTTTTCAATATTTTAACATGGCTAACTATTAAACAAAGATATTTTAACGCAGTTGCAAATACTGGAGACATTTTAAGACTCTTGGATTGTTCAACATGAACAAGTACAAGTTTGTCTTCTAAACAACACAAGCACAATTTTAAGTACACAAATATGGCGATGTGACCTTCCCTTATTTGGGTTATGGTGGAAGATAGGAAGTTCAGTTTCACTTTGTGAAAGACCAGTATCATTCAGTCAATTGCATTCAATATCCCAGATAGTGCTGGATTCTGGAAAACACATATCCTGCCAATATCAGCAACCGTCCACTTTACTCTAAACAACTGATCTCTTTACTAAATCATCAATTTTGATCCGGGAACAATAAATTTGATTGTTGTCAATGTATCTCTTTACCATGAAGACATGATAATCAACAGAAGTCTATCAAGTAGAAGTATGCAACTCCCATATTAAGACATGTACACGGCATCCCATATTTAGGCATGTACACGGCATTGTAGACCAGCAAATAATAGTTGATGTCACATTTTAGCCCCTTTTCTTTTTTGTTTTAAGGCATGCTGGGTAATACATTATAAAAATAAAATTTACAACATCGGAGAAATCAAAGTGCCATTTTAAATTATTTTCATCTTTTTTTTTCTCTCACTTTTTTATTTCCTTTATCAGAACTATACATTCTAACAGTATTTATTTTACAAAGGGATCCTATTCATTTAAACTGTAAGGAGCCAATTAATAGCAAATTATATATTGCTATGTTAATATATATGAGTTTAACAGTTCAACTTCTAAGAGTTACAGCTCTCAAAAATAGTCTTCCATCGTGAACCATTTTAAAAGCTGTGATCTTTTAAATTTTGAAGTATATGTTATAACAGGAAGCTCAGTCCCCAACGCCTTTAACCGATTTAAATGGGAGTTGCATTCTTCTAGTTAATAGACTAAGGCTATCATCTTGTCCTTGCACCTCCAAGTTATTATTGTCAATGTAACTATGGAATATATTTAAACCACCAAGACATAACTATCACCTAGTCCTTACACCTTCAAACTTTGGGAATTTAGCAGTTTCTACTTTTTCTTCCACTTTATAAGAGGGATAAAGTCCATTTCGGCCTGTCTTTCGGTTTAGACCTTTAGAATAACCATTCCAGTGATTACCAGCTATACCTATTAAATCACCTGGCAACATAGCGATCTCATTCTTCTGCCTAGGCTCGTGTTTCTCTATAGCTCTAACATTGTGTGCATTCTGGCCACCAAAATAAAATATATCATCTAAGGAATGGAAGTAAGAAGAAGCATCTACATGCTTTGTTTGCATCAACTCATAGGCAACTCGACACACCTGTAAACAGCACAAAATGGAAAGGTTAAATCATTTTATTATTTATATACACGTACGTATGAAAGATCAGGATTTTCTTTATTGAGAAAAGTGACATTTCAATGTTGTGAGCTAACACATTTAGATTTTCACTTTGAATTTTTTTACATCAAATGCATTCATTTCTTATTCGGCATTCATTTCTTATCTCACCATTTGACTTCTTGTTTCTTATAACATTGTTCTATTTGAGGTAATCTTACACTGAAATTTGAATACCATTACAATGTCTGTCTGAAGTGACTTATCTATTCAATACTCCATATTTCCCCACATACTTATTTACTTAACGAAAATTTCTGGTATTCAAACTTCATTTTGTAATATAATATAATACTTTATATAAATGTCAATCAAACAAGTTATATAATGTACTATTTAAAAGTTCATCCTAATGTGTGTGTCGATGTTAACAATAGTTTAAAACTCAATCTTCGTATCAATTTTATTTTTCAATTATTTCGATAAAGTCATTGTTAGATAATAAAAGCAAGGAAGTGTATTTTATAGTTAGTTTAACAAATATGACCAATGCACACGCACATTGTCCAAAATAAAGAAATGGCTGTCGTGAATTTTGGTTAATACAGAAAGATAATGACAGTGTTCTGTGAGAGAGATCTGGCACACACAAAAACATTATCTTTGCTACTGCAGCCTACCTGTTTCCACAAGCCCAAAACTTTTTGATTTACTGGAATTTCAATCTCCAACAAAGATCTCAATTTTCCAAATAACCTGATCACTTTGGTTCATGTTTTACACAATATTTTATTATTTCACTGACAAATTTACAGATGGCTTTCCAGTCCAATATGTGAAGGAAACCACCCTTGATGTCAAATTTGACCATAAGAAGAAACACTGATTGTATAATTCTTTTAAATATCTGATCACAATCACTTAATAAAATAAAAAACAAAGCTAACAGGAGAATGCATAGACAAGAAAATCTAAACAACAAACTTGAGAGGCGAATGAGATGAAAACAAAAAAAACCCAACAAACCTGTGAGGAGAGTGTGCAGTAAAGGAAATCTAAACAACAAACCTGAGAGGGGAATGTCCAGAAACCGAAATCTAAACAACTAACCTGAGAGGAGAATTTGCAGAAAAGAAAATCTAAACAACAAACCTGAGAGGAGAATTTGCAGACAGGGAAATCTAAACAACAAACCTGAGAGGAGAATGTGCAGACAAGGAAATCTGATAAAGACAGGAAGTGTATATCAAGGATGACACCTCTCAGTGAACTGTCTGAGTAACGTGTGCCGAGCCCAGCAGTCTTTGAAATGGCCATATCACTGATAAACTCATACGTTGGAAACCTACAGAGATAAGAAAAAGGTGTTATCGCAAACAGAAAATGAACAGTGATTTGAATTTATTTTGTTTGCGGTTTATCGTGGGTAAGATAACTTGACACTGATTGTTTTATAAACAAATTTACAGAAGCTATACTAGAGATTGTGCAGTTTGAGAATGGGATATATTTTTGTGTCAAAAGTGACTTATAAAAGTATTTCTATTTTTTTTGTTACTGCTGTATATTCCAGTATGTATCTGGGCCAATAATAGTATTGGCATTATTTTATTACTGCTGTTTTATTGTACATATAGGTCTCCACTTCCAAATAATAATAAATAGTGGTTTCAGAAAGAGAAAACTTTGGGCCGTGCTAAGAAAAAAAAAAGAATTTATTTTTATTCATTTCTGACAGTTAATTTTGAGAAAACCCTTTTTCAATTTTTTAAAATACTGTAGATGGAGTCAAAAAGTGGAGGAGGACATAATTTCTTTCCAACTCTGTACATTAAGTTTCAAAATCAATGTATAATATAATACTTCACTTACTTTTTTTTCGCATCAGCTAATACTGAGGTATCATCGGTGGCTAGGTACACTCTCCTCTTGTGCACAGCTTCTTTCTTCTCTAACTTATCATAATACTCTGCCACGTACTCCATGTACTCTTCTATACCATGATAGGCAGCTTCTGAACCTACCTTGTCAGTCCGCCGAACATGAATTCTAAAAGACATATACTAATTATTATTGTTCAGTTCATATCCTTTACATACATTTATTGTTTGATGTATTATGACGACCTCATGGATATTTCACCTAGATGACGGGGGCCGATTACACAAATCAGTTTTATACTTGAGTAAAAATCTTTAAATCAACCTAAATTACATACTTTTTTATTCTGACAATATTTAGGATTTATTTACGTGACGTCACTAGGTATATATTTATGTTATATCGGTATGAAATTTTTCACACGGATTTTAACAAAATCGAATTTAGTATTTTGACTAAAGTGAGAAATTGCTTTGCGGTATAGGACCCAGTTATACTTTCCAACAACCAATGTAAAGTGTAATACTCTATATTTAATGTTACCCAAATACTTTCCATTTGTATGTACACCCAAAACCAACTGCCCTTCCTCAGAGAGCCTCACATCCTTTTAGAAAAATAATACGATACAGGGGTTTTCAAGTTATAATTTTACAACAAAGTCCCATTATGAAATGACGTCATTCTACGGCAAGGTGGGAAAAACTGCAAATACTTTAACATTGCAGGTTGTAGTAAAATATAGTTGCAAAATCCTAACTTTTGCCAAAATGATATTTCAAACTATAGAAAAAAACACAATTCATAAGAACTTAGTGAGTTTTAATTTATTACCTGCAAGATTGAATATATGAAGGTACCTTACAGTTTAAAACTTGCTATTTTTTTTAAACAGAACCCATTTCCAAAGTTTTCATGATCTTGATCAATCCAACCCTACACTGTGAACGCAATCACAATCTCACAGATAATTCAAACAGTAAATCCTAAATATACTGTTACTTAAGTTCATTATTATTTTTTCTTTTCACCCATTCACCTGGAAAAAAAAATAACATTGGAAAACCCGAAAGTGCAATTTATAAGTTCAACATTATTGATGATAAAAAAATAATGTAACAAAATTCAGTATTACAATTTATGGATTATCAAATCAGTGAGTATGTTTTAAAAAAAAATGTCACTTTACCCCACTATTGGTTTTTTAAAATTAAGGTTCTCTCTGGTAGCATCAATATCTATCTGGAGAGCTGGGACTGGTCGGCATAGGTATTTCACAATCTGACCAATCCACCACACTGCTGGGTTACCATGGAGTCGTGCAAGTCTTGGTGCCAAATCTTCAGGGACAGCCAATGGCAGGTGATCTGGTCGTGGGTGGAGACTGTCAATGATTGGCAGTTCAATCACCTGTACCTTATTCAAGTTGCGTCCTCCTGTGGGAAAAAAACAGAAAGTTTGTTTGAAATTGTATGCTACGGTTATTTCACTCATATGATGGCTGACCAGCTCTATGGATGAAGTCTGTCTTTGTGTCACTGACAACAATACAACGAGACAACAAGCTTCAGAACTTATTAAGACAAAACATGGTATTACCATAATTAGCTACATGCAAGATAGTAAAAGAACACAAGCAGCTGTTAAAAAGATGCTGCCACCCAAAATTAGATATTTTGTTGCATTGTTACAGTATCGCATGATTTGGAATATTTTTCTCAAGAAGCACAAGTTTTAAATGACGATATGCGAGCCTTGCCAAGCAGTCAATTATTTGGGTCACGTATATTTAACTAACATGTGAATGGGTGGGGACATGACTACGCCCATTCATGATTTGAACTATTGAGATCTTATAATCTGTGGTGAGTATCAAAGGCTTTGAAGACGCATTTAGAAATATTCGCTCTGCCCACTTTACATGTAATTTGAATAACTACAGGTTTTCTTTAGTCTCATGCAAGCTAAATACATGTATTGACTGTGTACTGTATCTACTATACAGCCCGTTTCATTCTAATAAATACTTGGAACTCTTCAGTGTTGGAGATTTTTTTCCCGCGTCACACACGAGGAATGATGATTCCACCCACATTTTACCAGTCGAGTTCCTTCATTTTCTACATATCTTGGTGACTCCATGCAGCTCCCACAGTGTGTGTATAACTTTTACATTGTTTCTTTCTTAATTGACACCTTTTTTATGCACTGACAATAACGTTAAATGTTTAAATCTTCAAAAGTGAAAGCAGTGCTCTGAACTTTACAACAACAACGTCCTAGTAACATTTACGTGTTTGAAATCTGATGCAAGTTCAAGTATCAGCTCTTACTTTAACTGTCAACTCTAGTCAGAACGTTCACAAGTATATATAATTGATATAGACAGTTTGCACATTGGATTGTTTAATATTTAGAGCTACGAAGCTATTTTTAGTTAACTGCGCGTATAATGAAACTGCATTTTAAATGTTTTACTGATTCAGGGGAGATAACTCTCAGTGACTTTCTTAATCAGGGGACAAAACTCTGTTTTGGAATTCACTTAACTCCACATTAAGAAGGACTCATTTGTTTTGAATAACGTTTATTATTGTGTAGTTTTCACATAATTGTTTTGACCTTAATTAGTTTGTAGATTTGCTAATTGTTCCTTTTGTTTATTTTCACAGCTTTTTATCCATCCACAATCAATTCTTTGACTCTTCAAATAAACACCAGTTAAATTGACGAACAAGACCTTCTATTTTATTTGCGGAGTTATGGAAGAATTTTGCAAAGGTTAGCTGAATGTATATTTCCCAGGGAATATGACATTTAAGCGAAAAGACTGCTGCCGCCAGCTTAAATATTGCTTGCCCATATTCAGTGACGCCATTGTTTATCTCTAACGCCATGTAACGTTTTTCTAGGAACCAATTAAAAAAAACATTCCTGTATAATTGATCATTCATTCTATTAGGCGGAATATCAAGAAAAACGTAAATTCCCTTTCAACCCCGTTTGCCACGGATTTAAAGCTGTAATATCAGTTTCACTTACCTATGAGGCACCGGGCCCCTTTATATGGGAACTGACATTCACATGTACATGTGTTGAGGTCTAGCTCCCCGTTGTTAAAACAGTAAATTTCACTGCAATCTGAAATCGACGTAGTTTATGCAATCATTTCATTTCATTTATTTCAACAGAAGCATATGTATATATCTACAAATAATTACAAAGAATACAACATGTTTAATTGGCATTTAAAACTTGTGAAAGACTTATAGCATAGGATCCACATGTGGACAACAAATCGTAAAATGTATCGTAAACAGAATAAAGAGAATCGTATGTAGCTCCAAATGGCAAGCTGAAAATATCCCTTCGTTTTGTGGCAGACACTAGATCCCAGTACCGGTTCATAAACTTGGCGTCCTCGCTGGGAAAAAACCGCCATTTTGAATAGTCGCATGGGTACAAAGGTGCTGCCATCTCTCAGTTTGGCATTAACTAAAATGTTTCTTATATTCGACATTAAGATAAGTATAAAGGATATGGGCGAGCTTACAATGATATTTATGCACAGATGTTACAATGAGATGTGGAGGTCAACTGCATTTTGTAACCAATACGTACTTTCTAGCTTTTCAACGCGGACTAGAACTTTGGGTCAAATAGGCAACATGTCAAACTTTCGGTTTCGTGCACTATTTTCAAGGCTGGAAATTCCAATGACGTATACATATGTAATGGGAAAACCCCTTTTGCGGAAAACATATCCCTTGGAAATAAGTGTGAATGTGTAAAGTTTGACATTATATTTATTATTTTTTGACAATCTTATAACAATACATGTGATTGTAAAGATTTTAAAACATAGAATTAGGCCTACTCTGTTGTCGAACGGCATCGTCATGCAAGCCCTGTGTATTCTTACAGCAGTAATTTGTCGATGACGCCCACGAAATCTGTTAAAAATTCACACATATCACTACAAAAAATGGAGCCTCTTTGTGACCAAGCCGGTTATATATACCGGCGAAGGTTTTAATCAAATGGCTCTTGTATTTCCCTCTATTTACTCCAACTACACTCAAAGCATGCACAGTAATTTCGGGTTTAAACCTTACGCTTGTGCCTATTAGTCTCACCAGAAGTATTCTTACTCATCCATTTTGTTTCTCCACTTAAAAGAAAATGTATGATGCCAATTTTGTGCGCGATAAGTGTATTCAGGATTAGAGAGTAGTCTAGGTCCTACTACCATTTTGCTAAGCAGTATGACCTGTTTAGAGCTTTATTTAGGTTTTGGGAGGATATATAGGTCAATATATAGTCGCGTGCCAGGCTAACTGGAACGACTTTCATCGGTATTGGGTTACAGTCTCTAAAAGTGCAGAAGGCGATTTCAACAGGCCTAACATTAGCTGGCACTCGCTAGCTATTACTATTGAACGACACTTCTCTCCGGACCTCTAGCGGGTACTCGCTAGCCTTCCTCGGAGGCAGTTCGCCGAGCAAAC
>JAVFBY010174219.1:0-11292 GCA_034781015.1 Tonicella lineata | reverse complement strand
GTGTCGTTTTGTTTTTATTTTGTAAAGCCTTTTTTTTAAGCGGGTGGTTGGGCGGGAGTGATTTTTTTTGTGGTGTCGTTTTTTGCTACTTTTTTCCTTTTTCTGTCTCGTCTTTCATGTTGCCAGTGACGTGATCGGTGGTTTCCTCCATCCATGGAGCTGGCACGCCGTCATAAAGGTGAAATACCCCTGAGTACGGCGTTAAACCCCAATCAACTAATCAATCACTTTTCTTAACATTGTAGGGATTCTCAAAGATCCGACAATCAAACTGCTTCACCAGGACTCTGCCAGAGTTTACGATAAAGTTGCTTATCTGAAAGACTACACCGGTTTGTTCTCGACAGTAGATGATGGGAGAGAACTCGGTCAGATGCTAGGGAATTGTGACGCAATGCTAATGCAGAACCACGGAGTATTGACTTGTGGGGAGGATGTAGCCGGAGCTTTTGACCTCATGTACTATTTAGAGCGGGCCTGTATGTTCCAGGTAAAGTTCCAAATAATAGGTATTGATTTGTAATTCTAACCCTGTGCAAATATGGATAAATACCGGTACGTTGACAGTCAAGAGTTGCTTAGACAGCAAAAACGTCCCTCATCGGGGATCGTCCCCACCCTTCCCTTTATCAACTCTTTGCAGAGACACGGTCCCCCAGAATATTTTGCGTTATTACAGAATGACATGCATAAGTTACACTTATTTTTTCCTAAAAGCTTGCTTTAACTCTTTTCGTTGATTCCACGTCCAACTCCGTAGGCTAGCATATTAGATGTAAGTGGAAGTTTACAAGTAACTAACAACATTTACTTTAAATATTGATCCCAAAAAATTAAATTAAATACCAGCCTTGCCAGGCAGCAGTCAATTATCTTCATACCTCATACAAACTAAGTAAAAATAAAATAATTATATCATTATTCGGTACTGTTTTAATTTATGGACAAACTTTAAAATAGACCAAGGAAAGGGACCACCATGCTTGCAAATGGTGGACCCAAGGTAGCAGAGCTTTCAAACAGCAAGGAAATAAAACAAAAACGTAGTTTTGAAGACTTGCCTAAAGCGGCCCATACACGAGCAATGGTATTGCACAATAGTATTGCACAATTGAATTCAGGGTTTTTTCTGGTCGGCACACACGATTAAATAAAATCACACAATTGTATTGAGCAAAATTGTATCATTTCTACTGTAAACTTTGGTCACTATGGATCCAACAATCGCTATCGCGTTGGTATTTGCATCTAGACAAGTCTGAAAATTTCTACTAGATTTTGAAATTCTGAGACTTGCACGATATGATTGCGCAAGTCTTCAATATCACCCATTCACGGTCAATATAATTGCGCAATGTCAGTTCACACAATACTATTGTGCAATATCATTAATCGTGTATGGGCCGCTTACAGAAGTATTTTTCTGACAATACTGTTGGCAAGATTAATATATGGTTGTATGCGTGTACAGTGGGGGAATTTCGTAGAGTAGATGCACATCAATCAACGATATGCGATATTGAAAGAATATATTCATACCTTAGACGGGTAATTAAGTTGTCTATATTGCTTCCATCAAAGTGGCAGACAACACGATCAGGTCCCACGATGTTTGGTCGAATTTCGAGATTTTGTTCTTTAAAATAAAAGCAAAAGTTTGGGTCTAGTTGAAGAAATGGTCCGTGACCTGTAAATAGCATATTAACATGCCATTCTCTAAGAAAATCACAGTTTAATTTCAAGTTTATTTTGCATTTCTCCAATTAAAAGTAAAAAAATTTGACAAAAATGTCTGAATAACAATAATTTAATTGTCAACACAACAGTCAACGAACAACTCCGCCGCCATGTTTGGAGATATGTACGAGTCAACCTCCTTGGCTCTGTTCATGTTAAAAGCAAATTCTTAATTCGGCAGGTTGGACTTGGTTATTGTACCCTTTTATTGAGAGTATTTTTTAGTTTTATCTGCGGTTTATTGATCTTTTACACTCAATCACTCTCCATAAAAAAGTTCATATTTACTTGGGTAAATAAAGACAAGATCGACACCGGTCGATAAAAGTCCAACCTTTAAATACTTCAAACATTTTTCTTAGCTAAACTGTGTCTTTGGAAAGGAAATAAAGTGTAAATGTGAGCGCTGGCCTCGGTATTCACTTGCCCAGAGTTATCGCCCCTATTGCCACTCTCCTTTTCCGACTAATGCTTATATTGTTTAAGCTACCATATCGTTTAGCAGTAAGTGGGGCTTTAACAGATTTGCTTTTGCAGAATTTTATAAATACGGACACGATACACAAAACTAGTATTACAACGGCAGCTATATTTTATTAAAATAACATTACAATAGTATAAAAAATAACATTAATAGCATTGAATAAAACAAAGTATCTCTACCTTTGGTTGACACCCTTAAAGGACAAGTCCAGCCTTTTTTAACCTCAACTTATTATTTTTAATGTTTATTTGGAAAGACATTTAAGCGTGTGACATTGGGAACCAATAAAGCATAGCCGTCAATAAGTTAATTTCAAAGACGGAAGTGACGTCAAAGAACACCGAGATAATGAGGTACATGTACCGGTCTGTACGTCTCCCAGTGAACGCGTCTACCAAATCAGCCAGACAGCGGCACACATCAAAGCTAAACTGTGCAGAGAGACATTCACGACTAGGCGTGTATAGAAGAGACCTGGTTTATCGGGGATTTTTGACGTCACTTCTACTTCTTAAATTAACAAATTAACGGTTATGCTTTATCAGTTCCCAATGTGACAGACTTCAATGCGTTACAAAATAAATGTTTAAAATAATAAGTTTAGGTTGAAAAACGCTAGACTTGTCCTTTAAGGTTTGATCCGAAGTTATGCTCTAGGGGAGTTCACTCTGTCAACGTTGATACCTGGGTTGTCTACCCTGAACTGGAAATCATCCTCTTGCCAAATGTATTAACTCTTATTTAGAGATTCTGTATTTTGAGAACAACTGATATGACAGCGGGATAAAATATATACCACACTCTTCCAGAACTGTGGTCAAAAACAGTGTTTAGGCTTGGGGTTTTGTGTTGTTGTTTCCAAATTCACTCAATGCTTTTATGTTGTGTTTACTATCCAACAACCAATGGAGAAAATACCGTGTTTTTTTTGTTTGTTTTTTTTGCATTTTTTTTACCACTAGGGGATAGTGGGGCAAAACGGCACACTTAACAAGGGCCTTAGTCACAGCTTATTTGAAACAGTAAATCTCTCAAATACAGTTATATGGGTAGAAGCTCGACAAAACTTTACTCTTGTGGATTTTTGGGACTTTAGGTGCTATAGAATTTTGCTTGAGATACAAAATGCCAGTGTTAAAGAAAAGACTGTTTTACACTATTAGTGGGGCAAAATAGCAGCAATTGCTCCCGACGACCATTGTTGCCACTTCAAATTGTTGATCCGCCGACAACAATTGCTCCGAAAACAGACAATTGCTCCGTCGACAGAAGCTCCTGTAGCAATAATTTGCTTGCCCGATTTTTTTCCGTCTCGGGCTCCAAATGCCCAGGTGGCATTCCATTTTACGGTCAATGCTCTGTGATAAATACTTATAAGGGTCCGTATTTCCCCATAGGCAATAATGGTCCATATTGCCCCATTAGCTAAAAGGCCATTTATCCCCGAATGCCATTTTTTCCTTCTGAGACGAGTGTAACAAAAGTGGGTCATACGTCCGGGCTATGTCAAGGCGTTATTTGCCATTGATCATCTACTGTTTGCAAATGTGCTTTTCTATTAATCCAGCCGATGAAGTGTCTTTCGAATGGTGCGAAATTGGACTTCCCTTAGAGCAACTTCGAGCCATTATCTTATTGGCTTGTTTGATCAAATCTAGGGCATGCTTTCCGACGAGATTTTGTTGACGATGTGTACGATACATGGGCTTTTAAAAATAATGTCAAGACAGACGGCAGTCTTTTTGGTTTGACCAGAATCGCAATGGTCCTTTTTACCTCATTGACAATATGCCCCACTTTCCCCTATGTCATATTTTTCACTTTTGTCGTTTCTATCAAATCGGGATTGATAGTTTGTTTTGTTAAATTTGGACACCGGGTTTGGATTAATAAACACAAAAAACAGCACATGGAATTGCCCACACATCAAGTTGGTAATGATCTCCACAGACGCCCTGCGTAATGGACGAGCACTTATCAACTAAGCCTTGAAAAATGAAACAATAATTTGTAATTATCCAAATAGGCTGGTTTGGGGGTCTTTTAATATTGCTATTATATCATCATGAATATATACATCAATGACGTGATAGGTAAAACCAATCATACTAAATTAAAGATTTTTAACACATTACATACATAGGCCTACAATACTTGGTCAAAGGTTGTTGAAACATAAATTAGTTTTACTGCGGATATATCTGTAGGCAATGCAATACTCAGTTGTCTCCCCTGTCTATGTAGACCAGAGTTTTCTCGATTTGTTTACCTCGTGCATAATGATGTTGTTATTGGTGAGTCAAAGCTACACTTATCCAGATTCGTCATGGCCGAACTGGGTGTCACTTAATATGCTCTTATAACACGTCACTCGGTTCGACACAGGCTCGCGACTAACAAGAAACACAGTCTTCAGCTGCATAGTGTTATCTATTTAGTAATATATAGTCTAGTAAGACGAATAAGCCTACGCGACCTATAAAGGTCTATACGGCAAACAGCATTTCAAGGAGCCCAGTATACTTACTACAACAGACGTAAACATCGGTAATTGTCTCAGTGACGCCATCATCGTGACCCGGACTACTGTGTGGTAGGTTTATAGGTAATACGCTCTAGAGTATCATATTCCTTAGACGTAGTTTATAAATCACTATCTAGCTCGGTTAACAGTTATTCATTAAATCACAGGCCCTTGTCTTGTAATAGTTACCTCCCTGAAAATTGCACGCAGTTGTCGTCCTTGCTTTGGCCCGTTTATACGTTTAAATATGACTATAAGTATTAATGTGTTAATACTCCTCATTGGCAACCATGAGACAAACACACTATAGTGTATATTATGCTGTAGGCTATATTATAACCTATGTGTACATGTTACTGTAGGTATGGGTGTTTTA
The DNA here is from genome assembly GCA_034781015.1 of Tonicella lineata. Taxonomy (NCBI): domain Eukaryota; kingdom Metazoa; phylum Mollusca; class Polyplacophora; order Chitonida; family Mopaliidae; genus Tonicella; species Tonicella lineata. The sequence continues at coordinate 6,171 of JAVFBY010174219.1, read as the reverse complement.
CTGGTCTTACGTCTCTGAAAGATTGCCAAGCTATCCAATGTTGGTTGACTTATAGTGCTAGCACTAAGCTCGGTGTACAATATATGTCTAGGTATATATAGGCCTACCAATTAAACGCTCCTACAACTGGGGTAAATTCATTTGAAGTCTTTGAGCATTTCAACAAAAGGAAATTGTGAAAGGAATATAACAGGTAGGCCTACAATAAGTTTCTCCAACGCCCGACGGAATTTTTGGATATACTTAAGTTGATGTAAGCCTATAGTTTATGTCATACTTCAATATAACATTATAATAGCTAGACCATTGAAATGATTCTAAATGGGGGACTCGTAAATTCTGGAAAGGGAGATAAGTTTGGACCCTGACGCCGCGTAATGCAATCGAATGTGACTCATAGCAATGACGTCACAAAGGAAAAACGTCCGTGACGTTATAAAATTACGTCTCTTTCGAATGCATTACATGACGCCAGGGTCCAATATTATCTCCCTTTGCAGCAATTACGAGTCCCCCATTGATCGTAGATGCTGCTGGTGTGTAGGCCTTATATCGAATCCATGTATAATATAATCTTAAATACATTTGTTGTTGGTGACTGTTAAAACATAACGTGGAGAAATACTGTCATTTATTACCCCTAACCGGGCCTAAACATTAATAAACTCAAATAAAATTTCTACGAAAAAAGCGTCCGCAATTTCATTTGAAAGTTTCACAATGTCCTACATATATACTCTCTTGATTAGTCATCGTGCCAATAGCCTATGATAAACAGACTAGGTCATCTCATTAACCTAAACAAAAAATTCATCGGGCAAACAGAATTCCAATGGTCCTTTTTGAAAGAACATGTTTCGGGCCCATTCATCTTCGCGAGCCAAAGTTATATCTCTGCGTTAAACTTGGCACAAAACAGGCGGCCATGTTCTTATCTAGGTCAACTAAGGACACAGTCATAATCTAGTCCATCGCGGGTCATTGCCCCTGAATCCATCACTGGCCAATGAAAATAGTCTTTTTATCTGCACAGCTATTCAGGCGATGTAAACAACCAGATAAAATAAACATGACAGAAAGCAGCCCTAGAAATCAACTTCTTACCAAGATAAAGACAAATCGACAATTTAAGGAAAATCAGGTCAGAACACAGAACTTAAGCCTTTTATCGCATGGTGTCTCCATCCGTGCCTACGTGTACAGATACCATGTGTTCGGATGATGGCCTGGATGGGTGGCTGGACTCCTCTATCACATTCGATAACAAAGACATAGTAGGCCTATACAATTTGCTGCTCATGTTTATTTCAGCGACAAGTCATTTAGCTTAATTAGGCAACAAACAAACTAGAAATCAAATAATCCTGCTTGACGTTTTGCGAAGTCTAATTTCGAAGATAATAAACTCCGTAATCAGATTATTCAGACAACGTCAGCAACCAATTCCCTCAAACAGACAAACACTGTTTTAATATTTCCGCGATCCAAATATAATCTTTGTGGTTTTCATCCGGGTCATCGGATAGTTATAAATCGAGTAACGTGTCAGGAAAAACATTTAATTCAGCTTAACCTATAAATAGAGTTATTTACATTTTCGATTAACAATTATGAAACATGTTTTTTCTGATCGAGTGGATAACTTTCATAATCCCGTTATAGCCAATTTGGTAACTCAGGTTCGTCAGTAACTTAACTAGGCCTAGTTTGGACTTTTCATGCCAAATTTGTTTCTCTCTCTACAACATTGACTATTATTCAATAAATATTAAACATTATCATTTCAAAAGAATTTGTTGTCAATTTATTAATTAAAAGTCACACAGTTTTTGTGGCGATTGGATAGAAGGACTCTTATGTAATGTAAAGTAAACTATAACCCTTCAGGAAAGTGAACTAACCTGTTCACCCTTTTGTTTAAAGTGGACTCGCTTAATTTATGTCACGCGAAAATAGCCTGCTTTTTCTTGGCACTTCTTCCACTGCCATCATCGAAGTCAGATGCTTATACAGTTGTTATAGTTTTAATCGTTGAATAAATGATCGGAACCAGTTCAAAATAGTCGTTGGATTTCTCTTCGAACCAACAAGACCGTATCAACTCGTAAAATAAATATAAACTAACCTGTCGACTATAACGCGAAAAAACTCGTCTTTAAATCTAGATGTTTTGCGACGTTAGTGCTCCGTAAATTTTTTTTTTTTTTAAATTTCGTTACGGTCAGTTCGATGCAAAGTCTCTCAACCCATCGCCCGCAGATATGAATTCATAACGAGGTCGTGTTTTGATTGGATAATATAATTGACCTATTTCGATAGGGGATTTCCCTGGAGAATCCTGAAGCTTTTAAGAAATACACCTGAAACGATTATAGTAGAGAATATTCTTGCGTTAATTAAGCTAATGGATGTGGAATTAAATATAATACGTAAAATAGAAATAACTACGGAGCCGTGGAAGGGACATCCAGAAATATATATTTTTTTATCTCGGGGCTCGACATAATTATCTCGGACCCCGAGATAATTATCCCGGACCCCGAGATAATTATCTCGGACCCCGACATAATTATCTCGGGATCCGAGATCATGGACCAATGAAAACGCCTCCTTCATGGTTTCTTATATTCCAATTGGGCGAACTTACATGTCTTTTCATTGGATGTCACGAAAGCTTGTTTTTCATTGGTCAATTATCTTCATTGGGGTCCGAGATAATTGACCAATGAAAAACAGGCTTTCGTGACATCCAATGAAAAGACATGTAAGCTCGCCGTCAGTTTGGCATTTTGTTTACGGAATGATATGTACCTGCCTATTCAATTAGTAAGGATTATCATGCTGTTATGGCATACTATGAAGATACCGCAAATAATCTTAGAATAAGTTTCTACGTTTGATCGTCGAGTCGCCATTCTTAACCCTGTATTCGTCAAATGAAAATGTCACACTAGCTTCAGGAAACTACAACCTCTTATGTAGATTAACGTTTACTGTCTTTCATTCAATAATGGACAGTGATTCGGTCATACTAACTTACTTTGATCTAGACTTGAACTATAGGGACATTGTAGTGCTCTTATTCAATGATTTAATATACTATTAGTGTTAATCTTGGTTTTGAACAACTGGGGCATGGACGTTATTCTGTAGTCATGCCATACAGAAATAAATGAATGCATCTTTTTTTTTTTTTTATAAATTCAGACATGTATAATGATACAGTCGAATAAAGACAGACGCTTAGAACATCGCTGCGAAAATCTTGAAACATATAGCCTACATTTTCTCGTTTTCCCTCTTTCCGCGATACGGACGTACGAGCCCCGGCGGAGAGGTGGAACGCACGCAACGGCCGCGTCGTCTATTCGGGGCCATGCGCTTATTCGCGTTTATGCCAAGTGTCCCAAGTCGTGACAATTACCTTTATAAAAAATACAAGATTTTATGTCATTATACATATTAATTGAGTGCCATACCTCCCCTCTCCCAAATAACTCGGTGAGTTTTTTTTTTCTTTTTTGTTTAAGCAATATGCAAAGTTATGATTATTATTTCCTCTTAATGTTGACATCATCTTATTCTGACTTACAAAGCCTCATAGACTCCTATGTGTTGTGTAGACACTGTGTAGCCTACATTATTCATCTTATACGTGAAAAAAAAAACAACAAAAAAACCCCATAGAATATTTGTTTCGAAGTGGAACTTGCTGTACAAGCAAATGGACTAGGTTTGTTAATCATGCATGTATGTGCTTGTGCAATTGTAAATAGAGTTTTCCCAAGGATGTTTGCTCATCGTCAATACTATTAGTTAGGCCCTATCTTTTGTCCACTGTCAGTAATGTGTTTGAACTATATTGGATTATTACATGCTGAATTCAGTATCATACTGTGTTGAGTTCCTCTGATTAGCGACAATGTAGCGAGCTTGTTCTAATGTTTCATCGAAAATCCCGTGATGTACGGACAAACGGAACCAATTGTATCATATCATACCCCGTTTACGAAACATGTAAAAGCCTATGAAGTACGAAACGGAAAGTGACACTCTCTAAAATCTGTGATCCCTTTCACAACAATGTGCACTTTCTTTTAGTGGTAACACATATTTTTTCTTTTTCAAAGTGGGATGATGTTTGTAACGTGGATTGCCTGGTTTATGTGTAGCCTAGAATAGTCCTTCTCACTTGTAAACAAAACCAGAATATCCCATAACTGAGAAAACGACTTTGAAATAATACCAATGAAAGACAAAAAAATGAAATTTACTACCCTGTTAATCTAAATTACTGTTAATCTAAATTATTTTATTTGCAAATTCAATTTAATATTTCATTATATAAAACACAAATTTAACACATTACTTCATAAATAAATGAACAAATGAACTAGACGAATGCAGTGGCCGTTCATTCTCTATCCAGAGCTGCTTCCCGCTGTGCAGTATTACGTTCTGCATTTGCACAAAGGTTTAAAAGGAACGACAACTCCTGATACAGATTGGGCGCCTTTTTATTTTCGTTTACTTTCATTTATTTGAAATTTGTATAAGATAAATTCTTCATTTTTTTTAGATGATTGATGAATAAATAGAAAAGTAATACTTGCATAAATAGAAGTATATACATGCAAATTGAAATATACCTCAATATCTCAAATTATGCCAATGAAAGGAAAAAAAGGTAATCTACAATTACTGTTAATCTAAATCACTGTTAATCTAAATTATTTTATTTCTAAATTCAATTTAATATTCACTATATAGAACACAAACTAACAAACAAATTACTTTATAAATAAATTAATAACTGAACCAGACGAATGCAGTGACCTTTCATTCTCTATCCAGAGTTGCTTCCCGTTGTGCTTTACTGCGTTCTGCACTTACATACTGATTTAAAAGGAACGGCAACTCTTGATACAGAATGGGCGCCTTAGTATTTTCTTTTACTTTTATTTATTTAAAAATTTTATAAGATTAATTCTGCATTCTTTATTGATTGATGAATAAATAGAAGTACATGTATATGCATGCAAAATGAAATATATCCCAATATCTCAAATAATACCAATGAAAGACAAAAAAAAAAAATGAAATTTACTACCCTGTTAATCTAAATCACTGTTAATCTAAATTATTTTATTTGCAAATTCAATTTACTATTTCACTATATAGAACACAAACAAACAAATTACTTTATAAATAAATGAATAAACGAACTAGACGAATGTAGTGACCTTTCATTCTCTATCCAGAGTTGCTTCCCGTTGGGCTATATTGCGTTCTGCACTTACACATGCACAATGATTTAAAAGGAACGACAACTCTTGATACAGTTTGGGCGCCTTTGTATTTTCCTTTTCTTTTTAATATGCTATGTGCATTTTCTTCTAGTGGTAACACGTATTCTTCCTTTTCAAAGTGGGATCATGCTGTAACTTGATTGTTTCACATGTAGCCTAGAATACAATCATTCTCACTTGTAAACAAAAGCAATATATCCCATAACTGAAAAAAAAAATGACAAAAGACAAAAATATAATTTACAACCGTGTTAATCTAAATTACCGGTACTGGTAATCTAAATTTTTTTATTCGCAAATTCAATTTACTATTTAATTATATAAATTAACAAATAAATATAATTAACACACAAGTTACTTTATAAATAACTGAACTAGACGAATGCAGTGGCCGTTCATTCTCTATCCGGAGTTGCTTCCCGCTGTGCTCTATTACGTTCTGCAGTTGCACAAAGGTTTAAAAGGAACGATAACTCTTGATACAGTTTGGGCGCCTTTGTATTTGTATTTTCTTATTTTGCTTTTACCTATTTAAACATTTTATAACATATATTCTTCATTTTTTATTGATTAGTGAATAAATAGGAGTATATGCATAGAAATTGAAATATATCTCAATAAGCCATCTACATATTATTGAGTATATATTATTAAGCCAGCATTCAGACTGTCTCTTTTCTTTTTTTGTCCCCTGCCACTTTAGTGGGAGGGGATTGGAAATGCTAGGCGTCCGTCCGTCAGTCAGTCCGTCAGTCAGTCCGTCAGTCAGTCCGTCTGTCCGCCCTGCATAGCTTGTGAACACGATAACTTGAAAACAAATTGTCCGATTAAGTTCCAACTTTGTATGTAGCTTCCTCCTGTT
>JAVFBY010174108.1:0-11292 GCA_034781015.1 Tonicella lineata | reverse complement strand
GTGAATATACTTTTAGCGTTCGATAAAAATGGCTGACTGGATCGGGGGCAAATGTAACATCGTTTAAGTTTAAAGTCAATCAATTAATTTAAATCAATGTTATGATGTCCAAAAAATGGGAGGGACGGTCGAAAAGCTGGAAGGACATAATGGCCGAACACATTCATGTACTCCTACCTCTAAAGTGGCGGGGCACACTAAAAGTTAAAATCCAGCTTAAATACTAAAATGTAATAAATACAAAAATGTGCTGTTTATGCTATACAATCCGAGATTCAACTTCTGTTAAATGAATGGAAACATGTTAAATAAAGGTTTAAATCCAATTTAAACTTCTAATATATTCACGAAAATATGTTTTGGTTTATATAAATGTATGTGGTACAATTCCCCCTATACCACGTGGCAATTGTAACACTTTGACTTCCTATGTTTAGTTGTGAATATAGCTTAAAATCAACTCGCTTTAATAAATTCAAACCCAGTGCTGTTTCATACTGAAACATGCATCTTTCATTTAAAATGTGTTTAAAAACTCAATTCAGTTTTAACAAAGTTAGCAAAACTTATTTTTCAAAAAGTGTTACAATTGCCCCCGGTCTCCCCTAATTGAATTTTTACTTTCATTGATTGGTAAAAATGATCATTGTTCTTAGCACATTCACCACTTTTATCCTCCTCCTATATGTTTATTTTTTTCAGTTTTCAAAGTTAGAACTTTGGACTAAACTTTACTTTCATCCTGTTTTTGGCGGAAAATGTATTCTGCTCTTGATGGGTCAAATTAACCCAAATTTATCACGTTTTATCGATTGTCATACATGCGTATACACCACAGATTATCACAATAAGCCAGTTAGATCTCGCGTCCCCATGTACTTAAAATGACATTTGTATATCGCTATATCCTTATGTTATAACATTACGCCCAACTACTTTACCAGAGAAATATTTGAAGAGACCCGCCCCTTACACTATGTTTACGCCGTTTCTATTGGAGACACGTGAAATCACAAGTAACCCGTTTGATTTATCAACTGACAGTTTATTGTTCTGTCAAAGTTCTCTCTGCTCTTTGTAACATTTCTTAAAGGTAATCTTAACATTTCATTGCAGGTTCGTACACGACACCTATGTTTCTACAACACTTAAACACACTTGACAAGTGCGTGGAATGTTCTAACTATATTATCACCAAATTGTACAAGTGTGTTTTGGTTTCTTGAATATGTTATTGCAAAGACAGCACGAGTTATATTATGTTTAACGATAGTTAACATATTTTCTGCTGCTTCAAAAAGTCAAGATATAATTGCAAGTTATATATTACGATAGGGCATAACCCAATGCTTTAATAAGTACAGTATATATATCTACTCTATCGTCTCGTCACAATACAACTGACAGTGGGCCATATCGAATCCATGTGAACTGTATAAACTTGAATACTAATTGAAAGACGTGAAAACAGAGACTATTGAATAGACGACCAAAGTGAAATGACACTTTACTGACCTGGATAAGATTAGCCGCAGCATAGACATGAATTCGATTGTCCCACTTACCAACATAAACACAAAGAAACCCCCTTATCAAAAGGGATCAAACAAGTATTTCAATAGGGCAACATTCGTCGATATGGAATTATAGATATTTTGGTGGGCTTCCCCTACAAACTCTGCTTGGGTTGATTGACAGATGATCAAAGGTTGATTTTACAGGTAAAAAGTTTCCAAATAATCAATCAACTCACTTAACATAGCTTTCATTCCAAGTTGACTTAAACACCAATTTAGTCTGGCCTGTTGGTAAACGAACAGCACAACGTGACATATTGGGTGGGAGTCAAGATCTAACACCTTTCGACTTTCAGGTAAGATAATGAGCAGTAGCCCTCAGCAGGTTATTAGTAGTTAGGCTACCTATATTTGCTATTATATGTGGTCTTTTTGAAGTAGCTTGGAGCGAATAACGTTTGGGGATGTATGTGTTTTTGAAATGCGATTCAAAACAATTTACACTCTTTATTCTAAGATTCACTAATATAAGTTCGTATTCTGTGATATTGAAATATTTAGAGAAGACAATGAACTCTGAATCAGTTAAGTTTTAAACGAAAAAACAAAACAACAAACCCAGCCACACCGAGTAGTAAACTATTTCTGAATGACAATTACACACGATCGCCTGGCTTGTAATAGTTGAATAATAACTAAAAAAATATATCTTACAAGCCAGGTGACCGTCCAAATACATGTATATTATGAAGAATTAATGTATTTGTTTCGGATGACTTCTGATTTGTGTTATATTTTGTTGTTGTGGGTGTTTAATGAATATAGACCACTCTAAACCAATCAAATTTCAAGAGTATACTATACGTTGATCTTTATTTTCTGCCATTACATCAGGAACTTAATGCAACGTTATATTCTGGTAAAGCCATCTCAATACCACTTTTTTTTTCTCGGACTTAAGTATGATTTAGTTCTACCTTAGTTACTGCCAATATAACGTAAATAATACGGTCGTCGTCTGTCAAATTACAGCTGTACAAATACTATATTAAGACGATGTCGTCATACTAAGTTACAGTTGTGTTTGTTTGTCTGTTTGATTGGGGTTTAACGCCGGGCTCAGGGGTATTTCATCTAGCCTATATGATGGTTTGCCAGCCCAATGGGTGGAGGATTCCACCCTTGACGTCACTGGCAACATAAAAGACGAGGAGGACATGGCAAAACACAAGATACCACAATAAATTTGCAAATCTGCATTCAATGATATTTTCATTATAGTATTGCAACTCCACTGTTATTCTGGCGAACAAATGAACATAGACCTTAGTTGTGACACATACTGTTTATGTGGCTGGACTATTTGACAGTTCAACTAAGTATTTACTTTAACAGTTGTATGTACATACATGGATGCCTATATCAAAAAGAAACTTATATTAATATAGCTTTAATGAGATCGAGCCATCGCATTTCAGAACATTGATATTGTTGAATGCTGTCAGGTGAAAGGAGTCAAGTTTACAGTCAACCCGTTCTCTTTTTCTAACCTTGACCCTCTTATAAAGCTCATAAATTCTGTACTAGAATCTTTATATGACAATGATATACGAGCACTTAGTTTTCTGTTCTCGAAAAAAGCATTTATATTGTATTCAGAAAACAAGGATAGTCACCGTATAGTTAGGGTCAACGCTTCTGTCCCAAATGAGGTTATCAACTTGTATTGTGTTTATTCAAGACTAGACTGTTCTTTAAGTAGTGTCAATAGCTTTGAGAATCACATTAATAAAGCCATTGATCTAACAAATGTTTCTTTAAGGTCAATATATACATTAAAGTGCCCCGGCTTTGATATTTAACCGTTATGCGCTCAGGTCAATCTATAAACCAACGTAGGTCCTATAGGCCTATATCTGAAGAAGACGGAACCAAGATTTAATCCAAACAGAAGTGATATTTAAAGGGGAAATCAGCGTATGACTGAATGACTGTTCTATAGACTATACATAACATTATTTGAACACGTTAGTTGTATATAGTAGGCCGATCTGATTTCTAGACTACTTATTTTGTATACCACAGACATGGTTTTTAAGTGAAGCGAAGTGTGCGTCAGACAGAAGATTTTGAAGATCTCTGAGAATTTAAACACCGTAACCAAAAGAATACTTTTTAAAGAAATTTATTTACAGTTATATTGTGATGATGGTGTAGCTGTTTATCATTATTGTTTATATAGATGAAGTTATTGTCCATATAGTAACTTTGATAACATATATTGTCTAGACTATGTAGTTGTTTACACTCATTGGCTAGATGAAGAAGTTGATAACAATTATTGCCTATAGACGGTGATAACAGTTATTGTCTAGTTTGTGTACATAGTTGTTTACTATTATTGGCTAGATGGATAAATCGATAACAGTTATTGCCTATAGACGGTGATTACAGTTATAGGTAATATAATATTCATTACATCTATACTCTCTTTATTATTTCACCTGTCGCCTGAATGATTGATAACATTTCCTCGTGGGACTTCCTTCCTATACTACTTAATTACACTGCAGATTGGATTCAATCTTCTCTCTATTGGCTCTACTTGTGGCAGGAGTGACGTGCAGTTAATGGTATATAGTCAGATTTATTTCATTTCTTTTCTTCAGGTAAATATGTTTGCCGAGGCGGAGCGGTACAAGTGACCCAAACAGTGAAAGGCCTTACATTAAGCCCAGAGAATAGAAGTATTGTCAATTGCCTTTACATTGGTGAACACAGGTATCACGGCAAGGAAGGCTTTCTACAGACTACACCTGTCCCTTGGTCAAGCTGCCCGAAAGGCCAAAATCCTAACAATTTTCATACAGCTATTTCTATATAGGCTATAACCCAGAGAAAAGTGTTTTCGATTTTTACAGGTCGAACTGACTAGTTAAGAAGTCGGTTGTAAATCTTACAATATGTATACGTGTTATCAGATAAGTTTGTGAAGTGAAGGGTTTATTTGACACGGCGTTTCTCGATAGAGTATGGCACCTACCACGGAGACGATGAGTTACCATAGCGGGGCCACACACAGCAGCGGTTCCGGGCCAGTCAGTTACATGGACGGCAAGGAGCATGATCACCTGCCACAGAAATCAGTGTCCATGGAGCGGAATTCGTCCTCGAGAAATCTCAAAGAAAACGAAGGGAAATACCGAATGGAGTTTTTCAAAAAGGAACCGTGCCTATATTCACATCAACTTTACAAACAAGCGGCTCTCATTTTTAACGCCCTTAAACATGAAAAAATGGAGGAAAATCCTTATTTACGGAGAAAACAAGAAGAACAAATAAAGATTAAAACTGCCCCGGATATACCACAGATTGACTTCGCCAACGCCAAAGACAAGAAACTAGCATTCGAGTTGGCATTTAGCACTCTCAAATGTAAGTATATTTTCTTTCATTCAGTTCAACAATTCAGTAGGCCCTAAGACCTAAATGTAGTTCGAATCTTATTTTTGATCATTGGTTTCATTCGCCAGGGTTTTAGTAGTCTAAGACACTGGATTCACCATATTTCAAATGGTAAGGTTTTGGCTGATTCGTTCCAATCGCTGACAACAGTTCCACAATAGTCAAACAAACGCCATTGCCTAATTATACTATTTCAAAACGTAAAATGGAAAACTATTCGATGAAGCAAAATTTGCGATTAACATTTTTTAATTTAATCAATAAAAGAACAATAACCTTTCCAATGCTCTTTTTAAAAAATCGTAACATTCTTGTTGCAAACGTTTTAGTAGGATACAAAGATGGACAAACTATTTCATATTCAAATTTACAAAATAGACACCTTTACAAATGATTACAAGATCGCTTGTGTTACATGTAGTTTTCTCACAGTAATATTATTAAAACACCACAGGCCCAAACAGGGAAAGGTAAGAAGCAGCATTTTCAGACAAGGACCAGATTGAACAAAATAAAGGCTTTCCCGCTCTGTAAATTAACTTGATCTATTCCCCAGTCCCACAATGTCTATTCCTATATACTCCAATCATGTTAATGATCCATTGAAGTTCAGCATTTATCTCATAAAATATATTTCTTTCTTTGTACACCATGGTCCCCTTAAAAATGACCGTTTGGTCCAATTTTGATCATTAACATGATTAGATGCAGAGTTTTGTGTCATTATTAGTCTACTAGTGTCCGTATATTAGAGTGGAGTACATGTATGTGTGAATATTCATTGGCAGACTGGCAGATCAGGTAAACTTACAGAATGAGAAAGTGTTTATTTTGTTCAATATATAGCTGTTGTTTGAAAATGTTGCTTCTTTCCTTTGGACCTGTTGTCCTCCACAAGAGGGAGTTTACATCTGGAGATTATTGAGATTGTAGACAGGGCCCTGTTCAATGATGGCTGCTAGGAACTCTCAGACAGTGACGGCTATGTGGAGTGATCTTTTAAAAAAATATTATCTTTTTTAATTGTTTACTGTTGGGAAAATATCGTATTTAAATGTGTGAATGAAAATAAAAAGTATTTTTAAGCCACAAATCATTTATCTATTGGTTAATTCACTTTTTTTGGCCCCTTATTAAGAAATGTATTATTTTTCATGCCTATTTCAAACCAATTTTAAATATAGTTAACCTGTATTAACAATAAGGGCCCAAACAATCTTAGCCAAGACTATTACCATAATTTATTATCATGATCACCAGAACTGAAGCATTGTGTTGCCATGACAATTAAGGTCACCTTAGCTAAAATAGGCTGTGTTCAAGTGGGCCCTGTATTTGTACAGTTTTTAAATAGATATTTTGTTAGAACTCTCTCTGTACTTATATTATGACATTGCAGAATCAATTAGCCTTCTTCTCGTCTGGAATGTTTGGTAATATAACATTAGGTGGGGCCTGTATACTCAATAACTTCAAAAGAAATACCTAATTCTTCTTTCTGTCTCAGATAAGAAAAAACTGCTTTCAATTTTGATCTGTAGTTTCAGGTGTTTATACCTGGTACATCTCATAAAGAGGGTTTATACAGCTATAGATTATTAGATTTATACCCCAACTGTGACATAACGTTGACACCTGGGTGATAAATCTTATTTATGACATGGTATACCATTAACCTAGAATTGTACTGGTTATATAGAGAAAGGTTAGGCTAATTGGTTTGTTTATTCTCCTCTTACTAATTGACAGATGGTAAAATATCCCATAATGGTTTTATTTCCTGAAATTAACAAATATTGGTTCTCTGTCAGTTACTGGTACTTGATATTAATGGTAATTTGGTATCAGTTACAAACATATTAACTGAGAAGTTGATCGGCTCTTAGATTGTGACTGACTTTTGTTTAATCTGTACTTGGAAAAGAGGACAACGTGGTTGCTGTTAGAAAGTCGTAAATTCTGCTTAAATTTGTTAAGATTTTGAAGAAAATAATAATGAAAAATGAAGTAATTAAAGGAATAAATCAATAACAATAAATTGGTAAAGATTTTGAAAAAAAAAGAAAATAATAATAATTAAAATTAAAAAAAATAAAAAAATAAATGAAACTTTGATCAATAAACAGTAGAGAGTGGTTTATGTTATAAAATAAAACACCCCTCTATTCATGTTGTCTTGAGTTCTTCTGATACTGTGCCAGGCCAAACTGTCAAATACTATAACACAATTTCTTAATTTGTACATTCTATAAAGAAAATAACATAAAAATACATGTAATTCTCATCAAACATGGTAATTAAAATGTATCTTTGATGAGAGGTGTTAATTTGTTTTGTAGTTCAGTACTTGCTAGAAGAGATGTTAGAGGACATCTCATTCTATTCACAATATCCAGAGGTAAGCTTTCTTACTGACATCTTCTACTGGCATTTCACATTCTTTTCTTAATTTTTGTAATGTTGTGAAATATTGGGAATCATGGCCCATCTGTAATAAATATGGGTCTACTAAAAACTGACAAGAGCATAGCAATGGAGAGCCAATATATAGCATTACATATAAAGAGGTTTAATTCAAAAGCAGATAAAATCACATTGTTTCCTGCATGTATTTATAATTATTTATCATTTATATACACCAAGGTGTTCTTAATAATTTTACAAACCACAACAAAATATAATAGAAGGTCAAAAGAACTAAATTGTGTTTAATATGTTGTCATTTGCTTCTTATTTACATTTTCCAACTTAAAGAGGCTATACGGCAGAATTTAGGCCAAAATTATAGATTATAGATTTAACAGACTATTATATAGACTATTTATATTTTTACCTTAATTCTGCGGTATAGCCTCTTTAAGTTGTTTGTGTACAGCATTCAAGGCTGATCACTCGCCCTCACCAATTCTGGGACAACACTTATACAAAATTTTCCCTCCCTCTCAATTGTCTCCCCCACCCCCCTAGTCTGGCGTCCCCTCTGCCACCCTCTATATTTTTTGCCCCTAGTCCCCCCCTTCTTTAATTATGGGATTCAAGCTTCAATGTGTAATATTATTTTTATTATTTAGACCACTCACAGTTTCATAAATAATGTAATGTAATATATGGGCATTTCCAACCAGTTTGAAAAGCTGTGATCATAACATGTGAGGAAAGTGAACTGGATTTGAGCATATTTACTACAGATATGCCGATCATAAACATATTTATTTTCCTAATGCAAGATATTTTAGGTAAATACAGTTGGGAAAACCCTCATTAAATATTCAATTGCCATTTAAATCAGCCCCACAGTTAGGAGCTGTTTATCAGAGGGACTATTTTATGTATTGGAATGGAATCAATGCATGTGTGATTTGGTTTTACATTGAACTTTCAGTCATCCAATTGTCCAAACTGAACAGCAGACGGTCTGCAAATGAGTTCTGACAGGGTCAAGGTGAAATTTAGAAATTGTTATCTTAATGTAGTGAAATACCACTTTTCTCAGTAAAGCAAATACAAACTGATTATGTGTTTTATTTTCCAAGAAACGTCCTCCGATATGAAGTGTATAAATCACCATCAAAATCACTTCTGAATAAACACCATTTCTAATTGATGTTATTTTAGCACCGGGATGATGCTGCAGTTGTCATGGTTATGCTACAAGATTTCCAGTCGAGGAAGTTTCAAACTCGATCACAATCACACACGGACATCCTTGATCCTGATGTCCGGGCGATAGAGGAAGTCCTCAACTCTTGCACGATTAAACTGAACGCGTCCCTCGCTCGAAATCGGATCCGCCATCAAGTTGTCTCCATTGACCATTTATTACCTATAGCAGTAAGAGATTCAGAAACAAGTTCCGCAGTTCCAGTCTATCTCTGGGTCAACCAAAACAAAACCAAGTAAGAACCTAGAAAACAAACCAAGAATAAAAAACAACATTCTAATAACACCTACATTGCTCAACATTTCAATCAGTTTAAATATAATTGTGTTAAAGTATATTCATAAAGCTGTAATTCACCTAAAAATTTTATGACAATTTACAGAATATCACTACATAAAATGGGGCTTCTTAATGACTAAGCAGGTTATATACACCGGCAAATGTTTTAATCAAATGGCATAACAGCTAAGCCAACTTTTTTAAGATCAACTGAAAATGGATATGAGCATTGACTCTTGATGTTTGACAAAATGTTGTGTCTATTAATGTTCCAGCAGCGGCCTGTGGATAGTGTACAGATTTATATCCACCCCTGTGAACACCCTGTAGTTACAATTCTCTTGGTTTAAAACATTATTTCGAGACCAATAACTAATAATATAACTAAAAAACTTGTTGTTTTCTAGGACATAGGAAATAATATAGCTCCCAATGGTATTTGACAACTTGTTTTGAAATACTTTTTATGGCTGTCAATTGGGTGATTGATTTATAATTTAAGCCTTTTGGTTATGACAATATTGTGTCTAATATATGTAGGACCCAGAATATCCCTTGACCCTTAAAATGACCTGTATATAAAACATACTTTATGGATAAAAGCGATCCAGAAAGTCTAGTGTGTATACAAGAAATTGAGCTTGTCTGTGTATACATCTGTGTTGTTCACTCTATTACTTGTATATTATAAACGGGCTTTGCAATCCTTGTATAAAGAACAATTTTTAGGGATTATTTCTGAGCCATACGAGTTAATCTTTGTGACTTTAGGACAGAAGTCTGTCTCAGCAATGTACTTACTGACTTATGCTTGTGAACGTTCTACAATGTGTTTAAACGTTCTTTATTTTGTCATTTTGTTAAGTTTTTTAAGATGATGTTTCATATTTGTCAATAAACATTCTTCAACAAATGAACAGTTTCTTCTTTAGTTTGTTTTTGTGAAGCTGTCGTCTTGCAGGATGACATGCGACTTTATTTTGAGACTATATATTTGCAACAAATATACGCGATCTTTATAGCAGTTCTTCACTGTCCACTATTTAGCCTTTTTGTTTTGCATGTGAAACAAACTAAACTTTGACAACCACTAAATTTAAAACTAAAATTGCCTGCAGAAAAGCTTATGCAAACAGTCAAATAACTAATATTGCGGAGCATAGTGGCACATATAGGGGGTCGGGCACGCCCCGTGGCTTGGTGGTTAGAGCGTCTGACTGGCGTGACTATCATTCCTCCTTCGATGTACCGCACGAGTTCGATCCCCCCAGTGGACTTGCTTAGGTACAGAGGGAGTCACATAGGTGACTTCGGCTATAGCGGGGGTGTTTTTCCGTGGTTTCCTTCCTGGTTTTCCACCATACCAAGTAGGATTGTCCAAGAAGAGGGTAATCCGTCGTCATATAGGTGAAATACCCCTGAGTACGACGTTAAGTTTACACCAATCAAACACAACCCATGTAGGCCTATGCTTTGTAGAAGTGGCCCCAACAGAGATAAAAAAAAAAAAAACCCATCAGGCATATAGTCTCTGCTAGGTCATAGGGCTACATTTCAATGCATGGGTATTGGTTACTTGACTATAAGCCCCTGGAGCTATACTTAAGACTATGATTTGCAAAAGAAAATGATTTGTATGCACAACGTTGTAATATAATTTGTGCAGCATAGTCAGTTACAGAATTAATTGTTATTGTATCATGTTATTTTTACAAATTGCATCGCAAATAGGCCTATAGGGCCTACTGAGTGTCGCTAGTTAGGTTTGCAGCGACATGTCTGGTGAGAATGTCTTCCAACTTGGCCGATTTATAACATTTCAGGAAATCAACTTATTTTTTTTTATGAATAAGTGCTTCAGATGTGTAATTTTAAAGAATATCTGAATATTTTGACTACATATCTATTTTTTAACATGATTTACCGGTTTTTATTTTATAGACTCCCATGTGTCAGTGTGACTTTTAAAATATATATATACTTTTTTTCTTCTATTTAGCAAAACCAGCCCCCTCCTCCCGACCATTTCTGTATGGCTGTATTTGTCACACTCTGCTGTTTTTGGCCAACTGGAATCCTTGCTATTATGAAAGCTAGTGATGTAAGTCAAATGTAATTCATGCTGAATATTTATTATAAAATATATATTTTTAAAACTGGGGCATATAAAACAAATACTGATACTTATATATTGAGTTTGTTTCATTCCATGTAGTTTCAGATAGAGAAACCGTATTTCAGTTAGGTCCGAGTAATTGGCGTTTCTGTTTAATCTACTGGGGTTAGGTCCTAGTAATAGGCCACCGGCTGAAAGCTGTATCGTTTCATCCCGCTCCGACCTCATACGTTTACTTTTTTTCACCATAAATT
>JAVFBY010173997.1:0-11293 GCA_034781015.1 Tonicella lineata | reverse complement strand
GCCGCCAGACTGACTGCGTCGAAGTTTCTACGCATCCAATCAAAATTGTAGCTGTATATTCTGGTATGAGTCGCACGATCGGACAACTTATTTTCATGGAAAGTATATAGCGCGGAATAAAACCATTGTCTAAAGAAGATAAATATACACCAGCAATATGTTGTTTTGCCAAGCTATCCCTCTATTTGTTTTCCCTCTTTCAGTCTCTCTCTATATTCATTTTATTCAGATATGCTTGGTAGAAATTGTGACAGAGGGAAATATGTTGTTTAATCAAACGTTTAATCAAACAACGGACGTCAAACCAGCTGTAGGCAAATCGGGACGATGACTGGTCTAAGATATAGGATTTAGGAAACCAAATAAGTACGTTCAGTTAATGATATGATGGTACTGAATTGCCTGCACAGAAAGTTACTAGATCAAAAGACAGACAAGACAAAGAAACCAGGCGGAAAATGAAATTGAACAACAAGAACCGCATAGCATGAGGTTTCTAGAGTAAAATCTTACGCACATAAAAACTAAGGCCCCAAGTAGTCATAGAAGAAAGATGTCACATATATGAATAGCCATTAATGTTAAATAACATGAGATGTTCTATTCAAATTTTCTTTTGTTTGGGGATTTATAGATATCGGTAGTAGAGGCTATTCTATTGTTGATATCAGTAATAGCTTAAAAAACCCACATTAACGCAATATCATTGATAATTACATTTTTACAGTAGTGTTGGTGGCATTTATGGCTGGCCACACAGCTTTGAGAAATACTGTAAATTAAAAAAAAAATAACTTGTCGATGATAGATATAGAATTGGAATTAGCTTTAATTAACTGAGCCTTTCACATACTATTGTGTAACCTAAAATATTTATCCATCTATCGTTTTTTTTTGTACTGCACAGCAATCTAGGCTGTCAGAGGTATCCTGGATCATTAGATCTTACACGCTACAGACAAGACCTTCTTATTCCATATGGCTGAAACGCCACGATAGATAGACGGCAGCTGTACAAAAGTATTAAAACCATAATACATACATGGTAAAAATATAATCTGTTCCGCAGAAATCCATAATTTTGTTAAGCCAAGCAGTTATTACTACACTTTGTGTCAATAAAATTGCCCGACTGTTTCATGAGACCTCGCTCTCTCAACAAATCCGGTGCTTTACTAACCGCAGGTTGGTAGACCACTGTACAAACTTATTAAAGCCATAATACATACATGCTAAAAAAAAATCTAATCTGACCCACAGAAACGCAAAACAGTTAGTACGACACCATGTGTCAACAAAAAGGCCGACATTAGCCCGACCTCGATTTATTCCTACAAAAGTATATGTCATGTCCCGCAGGAAAAACGTTCTGGAGGCGGCAACGATGTCCAAGGGATTACTGCACAGCGTAACATCGATGACGTCATAGTGTGCCGTCAATGCCACTGCCCGTACAATCGTCATGCATTTCTTGTTGGTGGTGAATACTTATCCTGCTTTGGCAAAATCCTTGAGAAAATGGCATGCTAGAAAGTTAGCGATTTCCTTGAAAGTCAAAATATTTTAAGCCCAAATCAATTTGGCTTTAGATCAAATCATTGCTCTTCATCAGCTATTACTTCGTTACTTGATAATCTGGTAGCTGCCAGGCAATCTGGAAAATACAGTATTATTACTTTCCTTGACTTGTCCAAATCTTTCGATACCGTGAACCTTCACATTTTGCTTTCCAAGTTGCACTACTATGGATTTCGAGGCACGACAAAGGAATGGTTCCAAGGTTATTTAGATTCTAGATCACAGTATCTACGATAAAACGATATGTATTCGAACCCAAGCACAGTACCCTGTGGAGTGCCTCAGGGATCTGTCTTGGGACCAGTATTATTCTTAATTTATATAAATGATATTACAAGTTGTACTAATTTTCTTGATTTCCTGTCATTTGCAGATGACACTATTACCGTACTTTCAAACCATGACCCAATTTTCTTAGAAAATCAAGTGTCTATTGAACTAAATAGTCTTTTTGAACAGTTTTGCTGTAATGAGCTGTCACTTAATGCACTAAAAAGTTAATTTATGGTAATTAATCAAAGCAAATGTAAAAATAAAAAACCTCATTATTTTGTTCGTGTTATTATAAACAATATTAACATAGAAAAAGTTGATACTTTTAAATTTTTAGGGATCTATCTTAATAATCAGCTAAATTGGCAGACACGTATAAGTGAAATAAGCAAAAAAATATCACGAAATATTGGAGACATTAACAACATAAAATCATGTTTAAATAAAAAAATGTTAGTTACCCTTTATTACTCACTTATATATCCATACTTAACATAATGTAATGTTGTATGCGGCAACATTTACAAGTCACATGTTAAGCCTTTATTTTTGCTACAAAATAGGGCAGTAAGAATTGTCAACCAATCAAACGGTTTGGCACATACAGAACCGATATTCCAAGATCTACAAATGTTGCCTTTACCAAACTATCTTGTTTGTGCATAGGTTTTGGCATCATCACTATTTTATACCATTTATACTTAAACATTTGTCACACCTCTTCCAGCTGTGCACAGGTATAATACAATGAATTTTGGCACAAAACTTTTTCGCCCATTTTACTCTTCCAACAAATCATTTTTACCATGGGTATTATAGGTCGCCGTCTGTGGAACAGTCTACCGACTACTCTTAAATGAATTACTTCTATTTCTCTTTTTAAGAGAGAAGTTAAGAATTATTTATTAATTCCTATTTAAAATTAAAATTATCATTATACGACTAGTTTGGGTAAACACGGCATATGGTCAGACGATAAATAATTTTGTTATTATTCTCTATTACATCTCACTCTGTTGCTTAAAACTTTTTGTTCACAATATATCTGTTTTGTACTACAATATACCTCTCTTCTCTGCTGAGTACAAAACAAGCCCCTTGGGGTTTTATTCCCGCCATTTTCTGCAATATGCTTTACGTCCCTTTCATAAATGAACGTTGTGGTAGATTTATGCGCTGACAGCAGCTTCCTCTAAAATATAGTTGTGCTTATCTGGTTTTGTTGATAATTCATTATTATTTGATGCGCAGTTGACAGTTTAGGTTGGAGGGGTTGCCAGGGCAGTGAACAATTTATATTATCTTTTTCGCTAATTGAATGTTAGAATCACCGCAACTAATTCGCTTATTTACACATATGTATACATATACGGTTGTTTATTCAATTATTTATTTCTCTATTTTATTATAGTAACCATTACAGCAATTACTGATCAAATTATAAATTGTTTATATTATGTAAATATATTTATGACATTATGTATTGTGAGCTAGATCTGTAATAAATATTTAAGACTATTTACTCCTGTAAATTTGTTATATGGTGAAAACAAATTGAAATTAAATATCTAATAAGTAAGTCACTGACGATGACTCAAACCCGCAAAGTGACGTCAGATCGCAGGAAATATGGACCAACGACTCTCCTGGAGACTTACACAATGGACACTGGTCAGCACTTATAACAATGGCCCGAACATGGTTTGTCCCGACCCAGAGTTGTCTATGTGGTAACAACCAATAGATGGCCTTATCTTGTTTCGGAAAAGGGGAGTCAAAGACAGATTGAAATAAAGACCCCCAAAAAACGGGCTAAGCCCCACCAACTGTCACCCGCTGAAAGACGTGCGATTTGTCATTTACAGATTAGCTGTTATTTGAAAACCCCTCACCAGGAAGGCTAAGCCAAGATTCCTTGATGCTGCCCTTTACATTGGAAACCCGATGAGTTCGATGAGTTGTGCCGCTAGAGCGCTGAGTAAAAAACGACCACGTTTTACGACTGCTACCTTACGTTTGAGACTGTCGGCTTTGTCAACCAGCAGACGGAGCTGTATTTTATAAGGTTCAAAAGCAGCCTCTTGACGTTGCGTGAGGGGGGCATGCCTTTTAAAGTATTTTAGTACACTCACACGGGCAGGTCGTGGGCTGGTTATCACTCCTAAACATGAGGCAAAACAACCTTTAAGAGGTGGCTTCGTCATGATGCGTACCAAAGAGAGGTGGCTCTTCAGTCGAGCTGACATGATGATTACGGTGCACTTACGACTAGTGCGGTGTGTTCCAAGGGTAGGATTTTATACTTTCCGCATGTAGACGTACTAGATTTGTCCGGGGATGACAACTGTTGTTAAATGGAAATGATCCTGTGTTGTTTGCTTCAAGTCAATGAACAAATACCCGAGGGGTTTCCTGAAGGCGTCCGTGGAAATCTCGTGTACAAACTTGGTGTGACCGGGGAACATATGTGTGACGATGTGTGTGATGTACGAGCCGTCTCTGGGATTTTTAAACACTACGATGTATTGGACGTTTAAACTGATGGTGCGATGACCTTTCCTTGAATGGAATACATTTTGCACATTGTACACGACGCTCACATTCCGGCGATGGCTCCCTTTGGTAAACAGAGTTGTAAGACGTCGGTCGGCTTCGGCCATGAGATCATCGACCACCACTGAGATATTGACACTGAACACCTGCAGATCGGAGACCCATTCGTGAAATTCGACCGTCGGCATGGTTTCGTACAACAATTACCATCCCCCATAGCGCCACACGATCAGATCTGGGTGCCGTGTGAATGAGCGTTGCGGCGAGTTGTATATTGGCTTGTATGGAGACGGAAATACAACCCCGGTCGCCATGGCTGTAAAGGAGTGTTGGAAATTTGTATTGATTCCAAGTCAGAGCGTAGTGCTGTTGTATTAACGGCGTAGGTGGTGGATATTTGACTATGTAGGTGTGAGATACCGAAGTGGAAGTCACCCGACCACTCACCTAGTGTGAGTAAGACATCGCACACCACACCCCAGGCCACTTTGCTGTATAGAGAGCGCTGGATCCAAACTCAGTTGTGCGTGACGTTCTTAATGGTTTTCTGGATGGTGGTGTTCTGCGTGTCACAACCGATGACCACGCCTTGCTTGGTGGCTTGGTAGGCTTGACTGTCGCTTCTTGACAATGTCTTGAATGAGTCTTATAAACGGTGTCTTCTTGACTCACTCTTGCCCAAGTCTAGCCGTGTGTATGTCTTGGTGGTGCTGTCGTATTTAGAACTGAGTTTGTGTAGTGTGCCAACCTCCTAAATACGTTTAAAATCACTCTCAATAATCCACGAGTTGAACGTTGTGGGCACCTCAAACCATTTGAAACAATAATAGATCCGACGGCATCGCGTCTCCGTCTGGAGACTATTTTCCACTTGGTAGTAATCGTCGGTAGTTACTCGGCCTCGTAAAACGTGTAACAAGCGTCCCTGCTAAGACTTCCCGGTTTATATATGCTAGCGTGTACACGATCGGGCTTCGGGTGTGGCGTTGTCTGATTCGAAAGTGTTCCGTGCTCCGTTTGGGTAAATATGCTTTTTCAAAGTGCCCTTTCGTCTTACTGCTGCAAGATTGTCCCCGACACGTAACCGGTCTTGTGTGCTCGATCATACAGATTTAAATTTGAAATTGCAGCGTTCGACCGCCGACGCCTCGATTTGTTCCAGGTGTAAAAAAAAGAACACTTGCCGGTCGCATAAAAACTGTTGAAAGGTCTTGTTGGGAAACTCTGTCCATTCGTCCGTGTTTAAGTACAAGGGCTGATGACTGGTGTAAAATATGTGACGAAAGGCTGCCACGAGGCTAGTGCATGTTTTGGCCCGAATCGGCACCACCCAGCATGCTAAGACTAACTATCAATACACGTGAGTAGATATCGATAACCGTCAGTGTGTTTGGCAAGATTGTGCATGTCCACCAAATATGCCTGCCATTGGCGGTCGATTCTCCCGACGATGATACGATTGAGTTGAAAACGGCGTTGGGCTGGTCGGTTTTAGGTATACGTCGGTTGTCCTATCAACCGGTGTGCGATTTGGGCTTTCGTGGCCTTCATACCGTCATTCCAGACAGTGTGCCATAACCCTGACACGCCACCGTACGCGGCAGAGCTATGCGATATGCATTACAAATCACGTAACTTCTTGTCGAGCGTCTTCGTTACAGTGAGCGTGACCTGCAGTGTCGGCGACCAAGACACTATACACTATCAGTAGGATGCTCGGTGAGGTCGTTCGTTGTAAGGGGTTTGGAATTAAGTCGCGTAGCACAATGACACAATAGTATCAGCGTAGTTCCTTTGAATGCATACGTCTTCGGTGAATTGTTTCAATATCATTACACTTCCCTAAGTTCACTCGGCCATCCTCACACACACCCAAGACAATACCTGTCAATGAGTCAGACCAACGGTGGGTGATGATGATGTCAAAGTAGTTATACCAGATATTTCAAGAACGTTGATTGGCTGTCATTTGCAAGTGAAACAACCGAATTGGTAAACAGAAAAAAATCCAAGATAAAACGCAGACGTTAAAACAAAAAAAGCCTTGACGAAATACTTGCTTCTACATGTACAACAAAATACATCATGTGTGTATCCAGCGTTAATGCGTTGATAGTTAATTTATTTGCTGTGTTATTTTTTTCTGAAACAACAATTTTACATTACTTAATACCCAGCTTATTTTCTTTTTGCACAATAATATTATTATTATCCATATTAAACCCTTGTGTGGGGGAAAGTTACTATGTTGAATTTTGTTATTTTCTTTCGCTTGTCTAAGAGTATTATATAGAGAGCAGGTTGCATGAGGTGTTGAATGATGTCGGCGATATATATCAATATTTTCAAGGAAGGTGCCATGTCAGGTGCTAATCGCCAGGCACTATTTGTATTTTACTATCACAGATAAAGAGCGATAAGTTTATGTCGAACGTTCCAGATTGCTAAACATTTATAGTTTACAGACTCTGGAACAGCCCTAGATGTGAACAAATAGTATTATAGATAACCAAATTATAGGTCTATAAACCATTTTAATATTGAATTGCGAATAACATTTAATCCAGGACTGCATATTTGAAAAGGAATGTACATCTCTGTGATTAGTGTTGTTGCAGTTACAAGAGGTACACGTGTATCACAAGAAGTGCCAAGAAATGCAGATAAATTTCTTTTTGGAGGTGGAATTCGGAATTCAAACATAGAAGCGTCAGTATTGATATTGACGTAGCATTTGTTTGCTATAGTACGCTTGTCACCAGTAGAAAGGTCCTCAATATTGAAAATGTATGCCTATTTGGCAGATTGTTTCCACTGCTGATTCCTTCAACACCTTCCATATATTTTTATGCTACCGTATGTACCATACCTGTTAAATTTAACCTCAAGACATATTATATGGAAAATGGTATATTTTGTCATAAATTAAAATATGGTCACTTGTCACATAAGCATTACTTATTGTATGAGGTTTGGTATTAATATGGTTCTCAGGAAAAATAAAATTAGTAAAATTAGTAGCATGGATAAATTCCCCCTGACAACGTCAAAATGAATGATATTTAATATGTCTTTGAATCAGGGGTTTACGGTAAGTAGTAGCCAAATGATGATGGAAATTACTTAGAAGATGAAGAAACTATCAGTGTTATCACTTAGTAATATACCATGAATGAGGTATGTTCGTGAAATTTAATCAATATGTTGATAGTTAAAACTGCTGAACTAGACTGTATCCTGGTTGTTAGCAAAAAATAATAATCGCAAAGACAGTTTTTGTTGAGGACGATGTGGAAAAAAACGCAATTATTTCATTTCGTTTGTTTTGACATGTCTAGACTGCTGGTACATTATATGTATCTAATTCGGCGACATCCCTGTCATCGCTATTGCTAAACTGCTAGAGCAATGACCACGAAACTATAAGACATCAGATAAATTTAACATGAGACCGCCACAATCATAATTTGATCTAGAAATGGAGAGAAGTTTGTAACATGAAAGATCAAATAGACTGTGTCTTTCAGACGACAACCAGTTTAAGAAATACAGATAATAGAAAAGGGATGGCTTAGGCTGTAAATCAGATTTGTAGTGATTTGGAAACTGGCGTGTGATTGAAAGAAAAACCAAACAATGTACGAGGTATATTGAAACGAGCAGCTTTTCTACACAATTATATATTTAAGGTGGTCAAACCCAAAATCCCAAATCACAGCCATTGTTTTGCCTATTCGAATCCCCGGAGTCATCAGTGTTATTTGGAATATCCCATATACAATCAATGTAATTGAAAGCCGCGTACGTATTCGAATACACTGTATGCTTATAACGATTGCAATCCCCAATTGCTAATCGAATACATTATCTTTAAGTTTAATATAGAGGTTATACTCATTTCTCGCTACCAATCGTCATTTGACAACACAATTTCCCCAATGTTTATACAATAACACTGTATGGATGTTCGATTATATCAAAACAAAAGACGCCCTTAAAAAATATATATTAATTAAACTGCTTAGTGCATAGTATTTCTAATGTTTCTTATAAATAAATTCCGTTTGTAACGTTTTATTCAACTCCCTAGGTTTGTCTAACTTACGAGTATACCAACACACAAACATTGAAGAACGTTTCAAATTAATATTAATCTGTTATTATGGCTTATTTAGAAAATTATGGATACAATATCTTTTAAAATTAGCCTAAATGCACTTCTCCCTATTTGTAGCTCTAGTTGAGTTGGCAATGAATTTCATGATTTGCTTTTATTTCCAACTGAAAATTAACTGTCTAAATAATAACAGTCGTGCTAATTCAAAATCCCAAAAGCGAGCGGGGCCCGCGTTTGTGCCTTGGTGGTTAGAGCGTCTGACTGGCGTGACTGCCGATCCTTCTTCGATGTACCACACGGGTTCAATCCCCCAGTGGACCTGCTTAGGTACAGAGGAAGACACATAGATGACTTCAGATATAGCGGATGTGTTTTTTTTTTCGAGGTTTCCATCCCGGTTTTCCAGCATACTAACTAGTGTTAACTAAGGAGCGGAGTATCCGTCGTCATATAGGTGAAATACACCTGAGTACGACGTTAAACACCAATCAAACAAACAAACAAAAGTGAACATCCAAAAAAAGTTTAATATCTTTGCAAATTATTTAAATATGCATAATGTAATTGTCCGTGCATATCATTTTTTGATATGTTTAATGATTAATGATGACTGTGCGGCATATCGCACGATACATGTACTCTGCTTAAATAGTAACTTCTGTATAAAAAACTGCAAACGCGTAATACTTCACTTTATTTACTAACATTCTTAGACTTTAGCTACATTGATCGTGAGTGAAGACATCTGGCTGTATTCTTGAGTTATTATAATGTGCACTATCTAGTAAGAAGTAAATGTAAGTACATTATACGCCATCTTCGCTAGCCAAGGTTTTTATTCCGAGCTACTTTCCATGACAATACCTTGGACGACCGTGCGACCAAAAACAGAATTTACAACTGCGCCCTATATTGAGTAAAGTAGTCATAACGCCGCGGGTGCTTCTTTTCGCGTATTACCCTCTTCTTTTAACGGTTGTTGGTGATACCAGGTGTATATGACTGTATACCCCGGGTTAATAACTTGGTTATTAACCGGGTGTCTGACCTTGTTATTAACCTGTAATGTTTACACCTGGTGTCTACCCAGTGTATTCCCCGGATAAAACTAATGTGCCCTTGTGGCGTCAATCTCGGAATCATTATGTATTTCACAAATTCTTCCTACGATAACTGGTACCCGAATCGGTTATATACCATTCAGCAAACCAGATGTATTAAGTGACAGCCCTCATATTTACTACACTTCACATTGAAAAGAAACCCGCATTGACCATATCTAAATTAATGTGAACTTCATTTAAGATGACACCAATTTTAAACTGCTGACATCTTAACAACGTCATTTAAGATGGAGAAAAACAAGCTATGCCTGGTAACAATGGTATAAGGAATGGACTGTGCAATCTGTTCTGTACAAAATGAATTTCAACACACTGTCCGTGTAGGTCTGGTTTTATAATACAATTAATGTCTGCTTTCAGGCTTTGTATATTATCTAAATCGGGTAATACTCGAAAAGAAGCACTCGTGGCTAACAATAGGGTCATTATGTAAGTGGGTTAGAACATTCGCCCTCTGTGTTTCAGACTGGGTAGAGACCTTTGGACCTTTTGGAGCTCGGGCTACGCCCTCTGTGTGTCATATCACCTCGTCCAAGCGGTCTCTACCCAGTCTGAAACATCTCGAGCTCATATGTTCTAACCCTTACTTATAGCTGCCCGTTTCACCTCACATACGAGAATGTGAATATATCTATACAAAAAGAACCCTTTAGCTCAAAATGGACGATTTTTGTTGTCCTTAAATAAAAGTCCACTTTTCAAACTTTATGCTGGCTAAACATTTATATCGAAATTCTCATCGTAGAAACATCAAACTTGTTTTATTGTAAAGAGCATTGTATGTGCTAAAACACAGTGCCTAAAATGTATTAGTTCGTCCTACTTTTTTAAAAAAATATGCTATGAAATATTTGTTTTGCGTTTATTAAGCTTTACACTTTTACTGAAATCGTTCTTAGCAAAAATCAAACCAACGAGGCACCGTTTTTTAGTTCAAGGTCTATTTTATTACATAAAGTAATTTATTTGGTGGTATACATATTGGACTCCCAGAAAAAGGCCTCTAAAAATGCAGTGTATTCCTCTGTCGGGATGTGATCAATTTGTAATAAATTAAGAAATAATAATTCGATCTTCAGAACATGTACATATTTATAATCCTGGGAATCTAAGTTTTTCAAAAATATATCTAAATCTGTCAGTGTGTGTGTTTGTCTGTGTGCATTTTTCTTCCAAACCAAAATAGATATACCCCACAAACCATATATATTCTGAAAGGGCATGAC
The DNA here is from genome assembly GCA_034781015.1 of Tonicella lineata. Classification (NCBI taxonomy): domain Eukaryota; kingdom Metazoa; phylum Mollusca; class Polyplacophora; order Chitonida; family Mopaliidae; genus Tonicella; species Tonicella lineata. The sequence continues at coordinate 422 of JAVFBY010173997.1, read as the reverse complement.
CCGGGGAATGTTTAAGGCATATAAACAATGGGAGTCACTTACGCCTGTCTGTATGTTAGTTTGTCTGTGTGCATTTTCCTCCCAAACCAAAATAGACTGACCTAACAAACCATATATATTCTGAGAGGGCATGACGCAGGGAAGGTTTTTAGCCACATAATAAATGGAGGTCAATTTCTGACCTCTGACTTTTTCAAGATGCCACTCGAGAAGCATCTTCCCTAGGCAATTCTTATCTCGCCACTATGTTTTGAAACAAGCCTTGCCACGGTTACTCGTTTTTGCTGGCAGAGAAAGATCAAAGTAAAATAGCAAAAACGCATAGTCCAATTAAATACGCCTTTACACATATAACTCCGCCTCTTCTGTGGGAGAACATCAAACAAACATGACCGACAGGCTGGCGCCAACCAATATACTAC
>JAVFBY010173886.1:872-11295 GCA_034781015.1 Tonicella lineata | reverse complement strand
TTTTATTATCATATTGGTTTGTTTGTCACTTGCTTTAGACAATGGGGCTGTACGGGAGAAATGATTTGTTGGTAATATTTTACACCGTTAGTACAACAGAGACCTCTATCTCATTGACTTACAATAGCAGGCTATGCATATTCATTTGAATTGTATTGATATTCAATGAGATAGTTAAAGGGGGCGCTGCTGTACTAGTGTTTTTGTTACCCACAAGCCACTTCGCTCCGACAACAAAACACTGTTCCACAATTTTAAAAAGGTGATCATTGTAAATTGCATTGTGTCGAAAGTTTTATTTTATTTGTACGCTCAATTTATTATTGTCAGTTGGTTCCTATTGTGAGAAGTTGACATAATTGTTGCTGAACAATTTAATCTATATTTACTTGTTAAAAGGGTAGGGATATTACTAAAAGGAATCTTGCATAAACAGTCCACCATGCTTGCTCTGACCAAAGTCACGTTCAGCAGAAAAGTTAGAAACACACATTTTAAAACCAGTTTAACAAACAATTCGATTTGCTTTCTCATAGGAAGTTGCCATTTTTTGGGGTATCTTTCTCTTTGTCTTGGGCCAACGCCTCCATTATAGTACGTCACTTTTTCCCGTAAACGAACAGTGTTTTCAGTTTGTATGTCACGAACCTCGACAGGTTCAAAATGCCAGTCATCAAGCACTCGGCCAAACCACGCGTGATTTCTCGTTAGTTTGCTGTTATCACTGAGGTCGACTGTGAAAGGTGTATGGATATGTTTCACAATTGAACATTTTGTTCGCCGGAAGCCTATTAACCTTAAAATCTTGGATGCCACACAAAACACACTGCCCTGTCAGAATTAACTTTACGGGAGTTTTTAGCGTTTTGAGTCATTTTTGTTAACATAACTGCAAAACGCGGACTTCGTTAGGAGAAAGTTACGGCTTAAATGGCGACGATCGCATCACGTCCGAGGTCATGTGCGCAGGAGTTAGACATTCGAGGACTTCCGGGTGAGTCATCGAGCCACAGGTGTTACATCGTTCTCTTTTTTTACTGATTAAAACAAATAAAAACAATGGAACCCTGGACATGTTTAAGTATTTTATTAAAGGATAACTTGTCAACTGATAAGTGGGTTATTGTAGCCAAGAACGTCCACTTAATAATAAATTATCTATACATTTGTTTGGAAATACTTATTCTGTGCATGTTCTGGGTATGGCTTGATACGCTGGTGATGCGAAGAAGAAAACGTCAATAAAATATTATTTCGAATAAACTATATATTTTATACGTATGTATGAATATAGATGAAAAGGAAAACTTTATGTACAAAAACATCGTGCATTTAATACAAAGGTGTCAATGGGGCTGTCCGAGCGAAATGACTTATGGATAAAAACCACTGGTACAGCAGCGCTCTCTATGACTACCTCATTGAATAACAATACAATTTAAATGAATATGCATAACCGGCTATTGTGATTCAATGGGATAGAGGTCTCTTGTGTACTAACGGTGTAAAATTTCTCTCGAACAGCCCCATTGACTGCAACCTGTTGACATTTGTTTGTTTGTTTTGTTTTCCCAATTATGTCTACTAAAGGATATTTCACCCATATGACAGCGTGCTAGGCCAGTGGGTGAAGAAACCACCCTCGGCATCACTGGTACCAATCAAAGCCAAGTAAAGGAGAAGAACAGGACAAAAGACGAGCTTAATGACTTGTGGGTAAAATGCTGAACCGCTAGTACACAAGCCCCCTCCAATTGTTTCGCTCACAATTGCATACGACGCATATTTGTATTAATTGCATTGATACCCAACGAGATAGTCAGAGATGGCGCTACTCATAAGTCATTTCGCTCTTAGAGCCTTAGGCCTACTGGCTTCGTGATACCTTACCTCAAAGAGCATGAGAACACAGCAAGATCCTGCGAAGCCCCAGTTTGAAGTAAATATAAACTTATATAGCACTATAAACTTTGTATTTATGAGTTGGTAACAGTTTTTTTAAGATACACATGACATGCATTTTGTTTCGTAGTCGTCACACTAATTTTGTTAATTCACATCAATGCATTGCATTTCCGGTGTATGTCACGCATGCGTGGAATGTTCCACATTGTTTCAACAGATCATGATAAAATATAATTTACAATATGAAATAGTAACGTCAACAATGACAAAAGTTGCAAATTGGTTGTAAAATAGCATCTACTCTGGCGGCAAACATACATTTCATTTCTACAATTTCTTGTCTTATTGTCATGAGTTCATAACATAGAACATGGGCAGACATGGATGGGTATAAATAACTCCGATGAATCACAATGTAGTCCAGCCTAACTAGGGGTGCCAGAATAAGAAGTTTCACATTAGCTGTCTTTGACTTTGGCTAATTGAAGATAATGACGAAACTCCCAAAATACAATATTGTGTCATTATTGTGGTCTTTAAGGAATTGTCAAGTTCATTGCATTTATGTCATTAAAGTCTCGTTTTTTAAGACGTCAACAACTATACATATCACCCTGGCTATAAGCATTCCTTTCTAAAAGCACTTATTGACTCCCATCGAAATGGGGGTAGAGTTCGTATAATCCTTTGATTGTTAAGTTATAGCACTTTAACACATAACAAATATAAACATTACGTTTGGTTGATGACCTTGTGATAAAGACTTGTTTTTATGCTGATGATTGGAGAGAGATAGAGAAAAAAAGAAATGCCTGTAAGCCTATATCATTTCAAAGGCAAATATTATAGGACAATTAAAAAAGTAAGCACTATTTTGTTTCCTATTTTGATTTAGTAAATTGTATTGTCAATAAACATAATCATATATGAGGCTGTTTTTGAAACATAGAGTCGATGGCGGCATAATAATGAGATTACGTATTTTAACTGATAGTAAAATAGGCTGTACCTTTCTCGAGATTGAGAAGTATAACGAGTAAGTTATGTACTGACAAGACATCTAAGTTGTTGTTTTAGTGATGATTCCATCGAACAGAGAACTGGAGAATGAAGCTCTAAATTTAACTTACAACTGATTTAAAACTAAAACCGTCGCAGGCTCGATTCAATTTTAAGTCGTTAAAAAGTAAAAAAAAAAAATATTCAATTTTAAATAAGACGTTTAATCTAAGCAAGCACTCTCCACGAAACAGGATTTCAGTTTAGGCAAGAACAAGATGGATCATGAATACCTTAGAGACAAAAACTCGACAGAATGGAGAATGATTTGATTTCCCAATTTAGAATGATTTCAACTTTATGGAGCATCTACGGTAATGAGAGCTTGCTTCAGAGCCTGGAATAAGTATCTCTACTTTAACACCGGGTTTTTCCGATAAAATTTTCTCCGATTCACAAATATTGTGCTCTGTGGTGTGTAATGAAACTTTGTATGCTCAGCTCATTCTAATTCCGTCGCTTCGCATTTACAGAACCACAGGAAGCCCGGGGCTAGGTTAAGAATTTTAATCAATTGAGTGAAACTAATCGATGCTAGCTGCGAGCTAATGCTGACGATTTCTGTATTTTCCAAAGAGAATCTTACGAAATGCTTCACGAAAATCAGGACTAAATATCGTGTATATAATAGGGTTCAACAGACTGTTGAAATAGCCGAGCCATAATACGATGCTGCCCACTACCTTGGGCACTTGGCAAACAATCATATGTTTGCAAAAGGGTTCCATAAGTGCAATGATAAAAAACGGCAACCAACAGAGAATAAAGGCTCCGGTAATTATGCCTAAAGTCCGTGCCGCTTTTCTCTCTCGTCTTAGTTCAATTTTCTCCTTTTGCTTTTCACGAATGATTCTTTTTAAATCGATGCTACTTTCTCGCTTTCGCGTTTTCTCTGGAATCATTTTAACTGTGGTCTCATCTGTACTGCCGTTTTGCACTAAGCGTTCACTGTTATTTAAACTTGACACTGTACCATTAATAGAAGGTGTCGAATTATTTTTAGCATTGACGCTGCCTCCGTTTTTTGAAGGCAGCAAAGTAACTGAGACTTCAGGTGTGCTCGATGGCACATGTTTTGTTTTCACTTTTTTATCTTTCTTCTTTTTCTTACCCTTCTGAAAATTTTCTTTTCTAATTCGTGATCTGGCGACTTGGTATATCCTTGCGTATATAATCATCATTACTATCATAGGCAAGTAAAAGGCTCCGATTGTTGAGAAAACCGTATACCCCAAATCCTGACTAATCACACACATTCCCGTTAGAGTTGGCTTCTGGTCGTCAGTTTTCCATCCGAATAAAGGCGGGATCGAGATACTTAAGCCCAGAATCCACGCAATTGCAATCATGGTAATGATGGTCTTTCCACTTCGATTTCTTATGTAATCTATGTTTGTTACCGCCCAGTAACGGTCGATAGATATGGCCACGAGGTGTAAAATGGAAGCAGTACAACAAAGAACATCGAAAGAAATCCACATGTCACAAACAGCCGAACTTAAGAACCACACGGAGCTCACTTCGTTCACAACACTGACAGGCATCACGAGTGAGGCTACCATCAAATCGGCCACGGCCAAGGAGAGGATCAGATAATTAGCAACATTATGCAATTTTCTTTCCAGTAACACAGCAGCAATAACAAACACGTTGCCAATTATTGTGGCCAGAATCATGACACCAAGAACCAGCGAGGTCGCAATAAGATGTTCCCTGCTGTGGAATTTGGGTCCAAAAACCCGACTAGCGTTGGGCGGCCCGGATCCATCTTCATAAGGGAATTCTGTGGAGTCATACACTCCAGGCACTATCACGGGGTCGCCCTCATCGTCATCCCCGATAAAATATTCTGTACCGTTCATTAGAAGAAAGTCCGACGTGGTTCCAGTCCAAGAAGCAGTCATTTGGAATGGAGGAATATAATCAACCCTTGAAGCAATATATACTTGAGTATCGATGTCCTTTGCAGTCAAGGCACTTGACCATTTCGCTGGAGCTATGAAGGATGCTTCAGACGCCGTAAGCGAATATTGGAATGTCGCCGTTCAGATACATGTAGCAGCGCATTTGAACACTTGCATTAAATATTATTGGTATATGCATCATCTCATGGTTATTCCCTTATACATTATCAATCACACAGGTTGTTTAATGCACAACATTACCAATCTTCCTCCTGTTGCACCCACGTCAAGCGTTACTTCCGTTGCATGTTTAGGTCTGCCAAATACTGTTTGTAACTCTTTACGCTGCTTCACTTATTACAAATATGTCATCCATAATGATGCAACTTTCATATAGTTTCAAATTCGCCAAAAACATAGTAATATCCACCCAGTTCAATATCCATTTACTAAATCTGTAACCAGTTGACAATAGGTCCTTATTGAAAGATCAGAACATCCTACAAGTACTAAGTGAACGACGATCCCACAGAGCAGTAGTTTCCAGTCATCGAGGTAGGATCCAGCCATTCTGCAATGAGAAAAACATAGCTTTAATCATCCTCAAGAGAAACAAAATGTGTCTACAAGGAGTAGAACACATGCAGTAATTAAGTCTCGCGCCATGTGAACACCTGCTCCCATTTTAGCCATGACTGTCACATTAGCCTGTACAGTCTTGATGGCAATATCACGATATCACACGATGTTTACAGATGACGATGTCGTGATTCATTGTCATATAATACACACACGTGCATGTCATTCGCAGAGTGCTTATGACTGACGTAAATTAAAGGCGCACCGTTCTGTCTCTCTTGATACATGTATACCCGTTAATTTTTATATCTTTATAAGTAACGTCACACATGGAGGCTCTGCTAAAACAGCGGATCCAGTGATGGGAGATATTCGTAAGACAGACATAACAACCGAATAAAAAAAAAAGAAAAGATAAAATATGTTTGGCTAGCAAAGTGTATAACCTACGAGTAGCCGTATATCTACAAATTAAATTGGATTGAAACCACATTATTTTAATGCCCGGTATATTTTGTTTGTTTTAACCGATTTAAACCGGCTTAAACCGATTGGATATTTTGGGGGCTTATTTTGTAGTGTAGACACGCAAGGCGACCTGGAACGCATCGTGCTAAAGAAAAAATGAAATGACCTCAACTATGGCATTGACGTTATTCCAGGCTGCCGTGGTATCATGGCGTGACGCAATACGTAAGTGCCATACAGGAAATTCGTAATCGACGTCACAGCTCACCTTTCGACGCCATCTGGCGGGGGCCAAAGGTGCTAAAGTGTGTGTACTCTCAACCCAAATCCGGATTAAAACTGGTTATTTTAATTCGGATTATTTTGTAGTGGAAATGCAGATTACGATTTTTCTGCATTCTCTTTACACAAACGTATTGTTTTTTAAACTCTGATGATATCGTTGTGTTGTTGTTGATTAATGGCTGTAAAACTACTTTTTCATTGGTTGCATTCCCAAACCGCGTTGATAAGCCCTCTATTTATTGCTGATTATACCTCCAATGAACCAGCAATGACACTCGATTTGTCACAGCACATTTATTTTTGTTCTGGAGCGTTTTTAGATAACCCATTCATCATGTTACCCAACAACAAATTTACATCATATTTAAATTACTACGACCTCACTTGTCACTATTAAGCAGCCACACCCCAAACCACCCACTATAAAAAATAAAAAAAAAAATAAAAAAAAAAAATAAAAAAAAAATAAACACAATATAAAGGAAATAATAAGGAAATTAAATAATGATAATAATAATAAAAAGGAACAAATTTAATAAAAACATATAAAATTGATTGATTGATTGATTGATTGATTGGGGTTTAACGCCATACTCAGGGGTATTTCACCTATACGACGGCGTGCCAGCCCCATGGGTGGAGGAAACCACCGTTCACGTCACTGGCAACAGTAAAGACGAGACATAAAATATAAATTAAAAAAGAGGGAAAAAAAGAGAAAAAAAAAAGACACCACAAAAAAAAATTCTACTTCCTGATGCCCCTTAACTCAGAGGGCACCAGGGCATTAGGAAGCTCCCGCCCAACCACCCGCATGCTATAATTGAGACACTGTCAATCTTACATTTGAGAAATCTTTAACACAAAGACCGATTTAGCATGGAAAACATAAAGAAGCCATATCTGTCTTTCCTTTTACAAAGGCACAGACAATAAAGTCAACTATCCTATGAAGTCCCATTTGCAGCTTCAACTGTAATCGTTAACATTTACAAGTCTTTGTGGATATCACAATTTATCGATTAATAGCCGATGTAATAGAGACAGAATCAATATGGCATGACCAGAACGCCCTACTTGAGTTACCAACCTGAGTTACCAAATTGGCTCTAACAGGATTATTAACTCTATCCACACACTCAGAACACCATGTTTCATATCTGCTGTTTACAGCCTATCTACTCACGCTCACTGGATTTTTTTGTTTTCTTCCCCTTCAAATTGCATATATTTGAATCAATAATTTTTCTTTTTTTTTTTAGTTATCATAACCATCATGGCGATACTAGGTAACAAATAAATGTATATCCATACAATGTCTTTAAGGCTGAAAGTAGACTACATCTGAAACTTGTATAAGGGTTTTAAGCAGTACCACCGTACCAGCCCAAGAAGTGGATGAAACATGCAATATTGATATCACTGGCTACACAGATGAGACAGAGCAATCATGAGACAAAGCACAGGACATACCAACAAATTGGTTTCCTGGGGCTAGTTTCATAAAACTTCGTACGCAAAATTTCTAACGTAAATGACGTCATCCCAGGTTAAACTTCCATAAGGTGAGGTCATTTATGATCAATATTTTGCATACAAAGTTTTATGAAACACCCCCCTGATGTCTTATATCTCAGAGAGCACCAGGGCACAGGCAGCTCTGGCCAACTAGCTGTGGTGATGGCAGCACTAGTTACTGTTATAGTTTGATTGTTTGTGTGATTGGGGTGTAATGCCGTGGTCAGGGGTATTTCACCTATATGACGACAGGCCAGCCCAATGGATGGAAAAAAACTACCCTGGACATCACTGACAACATATGATACTGATGAGGCAGGACAAGGACAAGAAGACGCCACAATAAAACTATCTTTCCTGATGGCCACAGCACCAGGGAATCAGGAAGCTCAACCATCCGCGTGTATGGAATAGTAAATTAACGCCACACAACAAAAATCAAAAACGTAATATAAATATTCTGTTGAAAAATTACTGTTCCTCCAGAGTTTTGTCAATATGTTTATTGTTCAAAACATACTGTTTTATCACAGAGGGTACCATCGTAGATAAGATCACTATCATTGAAGATATTTAAGATGAAGGAGTCCCTGGCGGTTCCGACAAGTCCTTTCTCCAAAAGCTATTTAAGTTTAGTCAGGGAAATATATACCTGCAGAATCTGTCTTATTTTGATTTCTTGTCTGAATAATTAAAGGACTTCAAGCTATAGGTTACCTTTTATGAGGTTTTTCATCCATATTATCTGCCACATATGTTTTGAGTTCATAGTCCACTCCACACGGCTGAAAGAATAATAATACCACAAGTGTTTTATGAGGTAACAGTCTAAATCTTTATACATGACTGACTGATTGATTGCTTGGTGCCTAACACCATGCTCAGGGGGCCAGTCAAATGGGAGGGGAAAACCACCCTTAATGTCATCAGCAACATTAAACACATGAGAGTACAAACATCACAACAAATTGGCTTCCTCTGAGAGAAGCAAGGAATCAGGAAACTCTCTCCAACCTTTATTCATGTACTGATGTCAGTGTGATGAATTTAAATCTATAGCATTTAGATTCTATCTCGTTTAGCGGTTAGTGGGCCTTTAAAACCTACACATTCAATTGCTCATACAAACCACTCACCTTACCCGTGTCCCCAGGGGCGGGCTGTAAAGTGACTGAGGCAGGGGCATTGGGAGGTAACTGAAAATAACAAAACAATCTATTAAAGGTGTTAAACAACAAGATGTAGATGCAGAAAGATGTCATGCATACGACGAATCAAGAGTATGACTTTCCTTTGCATCATACTCCCAACAATTTTTTCTCAAAAGACATAAACGAGGCTCCCAACTAATAAAATTTACTTGATCGTATAAGACAACAGACTGTAGACTGGTTTTGATTGTGGCATTGAGTCGTGGTTTGGCAGCCATTTTGGACATTTCTTCAAAATTTAAATAGCTCTTATTGCCTTATTCATAGAGATATCCAGATGAAAATTGATTGAAGTGTTCTTCAGACTAAGGCAGTAAGTATTTAGCACCAACAGTTTGAACTGTTAATGCGTAACAGCTTTAGTTTACATTAAGATCAGCCACAAAACTTATTTTGACCATGTTTAGTTTTTCTTAAGCTTTAAGGATTTTGGATGAGTTACATCTTTCATACTATTACATAATCCCGTTATAACCGATGCAACTTTTTATGTCATCCATATGAGAGGTCAAACTTGCACACATCTATAGTCCTGCAAAATTCTACAACAATTCATGCAGCGGTTTATACAAATACATATACAACACTTTTATCCTATCTGCCACAACCAATTTTCTTCATGTAATAATTATGTAACATGCCAACCGATCATTTAGCAAAACATATTGTGTTAGTCCGCCACATAGTAGAATAATAAACAACTATCAAATCAACTATCAAATCTCTATAGCTTGTCAAAAGTTAAGTTTTTTCTAGTCTGTACTGTAGTCCAAGAGATTTACACAATAAGCATGAGTGTCAAGTTTCATAAAAATTCAAACATAAATAAAGCTGTTAGAGTGATGACAATCTGAGCATTTCTTACATAATATGAAAATGTATGTACTTAATACGTACTTATGTTTAGCTACTCAGCACTCACACACGTTCAAATCCTAAATCTCTTCCTCACTGTTTCAAGGGGAAAAAAATACCCCCACAATACATGTAGCTGAAGTCGCGTTGTGTGACTATCTCACATGCCTCATATACCTGCTGAAAGCAGGTTCAATCGGCCTCAAGAACAGAGAGCATTTGTATATAGATTTCTAGATTGACCTTGACATACAACGGGTTAGCATTTGGATCTAGCTTTTTAAGATTTACCTCAAAGTAAAATGGGTAAGCATTTGGACCTAGTTTCTTGATAAGCCTCTCCTGGAGTCTTGTTAAAGGCTTTTGCTGATCTTTCAGGGGAGGATAGACTTGTATGGACGCCAGAAAAAGATCTTTCCTGAAGGTCAATCCAAGGACATCAAGATCTTCTCTGCCATAACGGAACGCTGCTAAAATGTGAGCAAATACTTTCCTCTCTTTGAGGTACTCTGGGTCGACCAGTACAACCCCATCTGGTGAGAAAAAAACAGATAAATCTTTTATTTTGAAACTGTTTATAAAATTTTGGGGGAAAAGGTTTGTTGATTGACTGTGTCGGCCATGGATGTCAACCTTGTT
>JAVFBY010173775.1:0-11298 GCA_034781015.1 Tonicella lineata | reverse complement strand
TGGCTAGGTCATTTTCTGTTGTACATGTAACTCAATACTCGATAGCGCCTTTACAAATGACTAAAAAAGAGGATTGATTTAAAGTGGCACTCGCGGTTATTTCACCTATATCATGATTATTGCCGGCGTACTAGGTGGAAAGCAGAGAAGCCACCTCGTGAAGAACCACCACGTAATCTGCTAAGGCCACCGGTAACCTAACTTTTTGCGCAGGTATACAGACAGTTGATTAAAAAATATTTGGCGGTATGCCTGGCTAGGTCATTAAGAAGCTCCATTTTATGTAGTGATGATCGGTAAATTGCCGTAAACTATATATGCGGTCGTCATCCGGTGAATTACAGCTGTATGAATACGCTCGACCTATACATGATGATGTTGTAAGACGATGCAGCAATGTTATCGTTTTAATATTGCTTAGATTGGTATTTTATTTATTATATTTTGACAACTTAACCCCTTCACACCAATGAAACTGTTTTTCGATCAAAGGGACTTCCACTGCTGGGAAGTAGTGCGCGAAACTGAAAGCTTGGCATGGCACCTATTTAGCCCAAAGTTCTAGTCTGCGTTGAAAAGCTAGATGGTACTAAATGGTTACAAAATGCCTTGAATCTGAGGGGACATAGAAAGTGATTCAACGGTTCATGAGCAACCGAGTTGCCCTTAAATGTGCTATAAACACTATCTTCGTTATTAAACTACTGTTTATTACAGCCTCTGAGTGTTACGCGTACAATCAATGGATATAATATTACAATTCGACTTCAGCCAATATATAAGTACAATCAAACAAGGCTTAATGGATAGCAAACTTCAGGTTTATTATAAGGCAATATTTCGATCCAACTCCTAGGATCATTTTCAAGCAATGGATATGCAAATTTAAATAACAATAGAATGATACGTAGCTTTAGACATATATGACATGACAGAAATGTTCATATTCATTGCTTGAAAACGTTCCTAGGAGTTAGATCGAAACATTGCATTATAATATACCTGAAGTTTGTTATCCATAAAGCCTTGGGTGGTGTTTAATGCTTCAACTTCTAAATGACTCTAAAACAAGTTATAAGCCTATTGAATTAACTGACAGTGTTGTCACAAATTGGATTTTATCAGGAAACTCTGATTGCCACAATTGAATAGAGTATTGAAGTTAGTAACTTTGGAATAATAAATACTCAATGAAATCAATCGAAATCAACGTTGAAAATTCGTCATTAAAATATCCGAACAGAGTTCTCAGTTTACGTTTTTGCTTTTTTTATGTTACCTACAGAGATGGAATTAACAAAAAGTTTTTTAAATTTTCTTCTGAGAAGACATATATCTTGTGGGATTTTATAATAACTCAAATGAAGGTCTACCTTATTTTCGGGCGGCCATGTTACCGTATGTGGTAATTTCTACCGGATTTGGCGAGAGGGATATTATACACTCGGTAGAACTGTCACCGATTTCACAATAAACGAGCTGTAGTTCATAATGTGAACAGCTTTATCCCCTCAAAATATGACCCCAGTGCTGGCCTTTATTGAACGTATAGTCACCCCTAACTTTTGTTTTACCATACTCTATTAATATTGTCTCCCAATTATTCTATTTAGATACACTTGGCTGCGTTTGTGTGCGTGTGTTATAGATTGGGTTTATACACGCAAAAAACACGAGCCAAACCCCCCGAATTCGTGCGAACAATCGCGTGTTTTCTGTCTCTTTTTGGGAGTGATGCTGGGTAGTGTTTGTTGTGATGCATTATCCACATTAGAAACCTACAGACAAAAACGAGTAGGTGGGAGACTCGCTGTGGTAATATAAAGGTGCAATGACGGCGTCAACTCATTGACTAACTCGATTCATCTAAAGCATTATTTTATGCATAATAACTTTCCTTATGCATAACAACTTCCCTTATGCATAACAACTTCCCTTATGCTTAACAGCTTCACTAACAATTGCGTTACACTATAAAACCCAAACAAACAAGCTTATAATAATATAACATGGATATTCAAGTTCTGGATTTATTGACGAGCAACGTTTAAGTGCAGATGCCTACTAGCACCGTTGTCAAACTTATTAACGCTGCTTAACGGCTATACGTCAATAAATTCAGAAGTTGAACATCCATAAAGTTTTGTTATGCTATTATCCAAGCTTCTATCTAAATATGTGGCTGGAAACTTCCCGATGCCCTGGTGCTCGCTTAGCTATACACGCAGTCATAAAATAGGTAAAATGCACCTGATCACGGCGTTAATCCCCAATCAAAGAAACAAAGAATATATCATAACGCCACTTACTTTTGCTATACACGTTACAAGAAACGCCAATAAAAATCAATGTTATTTTCGGCTGAAATAGGTACTGCACTTACATACATATACTAATATATGGCGCATGACTTATTTTAGCTACCAATCTTTGAATATCTTTCTTGTGGTGTTCATGTTTTAATATTTATAAATGAAAATTTATCATTGAATGCTTATTCTTTTAAATACATCTATGGGTAGAATTATCAGTTTTTCTAAATATATATTTTTCAACGGGATACAAACAAACACAAGAAGAATAAAATACTGATGACAAACTTAAATTTGATTAAAAACAGACTCACGTTTTTCTGAATTACATTGCTTGTGTTATAAGTAAAGACTGACAATATAAATCATGGATTATGTCGGGAAACTTGTACAAATATTCCCCCAGAAAAGTCGCATATCTTATTTACCACAGAGAAAGAAACATTTTATATTTTAGTGATTATTTACACTACAGAAGAAGTCACATTTTGAACACGACTCTCCTTAAATTTTCAGACTCCTCTTCGTTATCGGACGAAATTAGTCAACAAAATATCTATGAAATTGCTGGTGATTTTATTGTCGCTTCGCGGAAAACTGGTTAAAAATCTTCGCCGTGAAAAGCAACCGGAAGTGCAAAACTAGACTCTGTTTTCTTGACGACTCTGATGCGGAGAATTCTTCTGCATGGTTGATGAGTGTTGTGGTGGCCGGGTGACAATTTCCTCTCGATTCCAATAAAGCTGCCGTTGTTGGCTTGTTGGAGACAATGACGGATAGAGACTCTAGCTTCCACCCGCGTTCTTCATAAAATATGTAGGTGGCGCCTCGCTTTAACTTCCGGCTAGGTGAATAGTCAGTGGGTCCATGTTCAAGTAAATGTCACAGATTCACAGATGGCAATGTCTTCAGAAATGATTCGTAGCTTTTGTTCCTAGACAGGCGACTTAAGGACAAGAGAGGGTATTGGGTCAAATACGATGCTAACTTCGCTGTTGAAAAGTATTTTTCCACAAAAAAAAAATGATGTCGAGCCCAATATGCATGCAGCGATGAAATTGTTTATAAAATATATATGGCACTTTATTGTTTTGCTTAAATTATTAAGCAATTATTAGTGTTCAATTTCAAAAACGTGCTTTGTTAGAATCAATTGACCCATATGACTACGTTTGTGTACATCTAGTTTGCTAGTTTTTAGTTACAAATATAGGCTAATATATAGATTGGGCAAATAGTTCAGCCGGTACTGCCAGAAATCTAACAAAATATCGTAATGTCATAAGGATTTTTATTACATAAGGATGTTATTACATCCCGGGTATGGTCAGCACTCTATCGACTAATGCTAGCTCTTGGCAGAAAGACCCGAATTTTCTCCCAAGTATAATATATTTATAAATATATTATATATATATATGGAGGCAAGTCACATTTTCTTTCTCTGCATTTATAAATATATATATATTTGTATATATAAGTCCATGTGTCCCTCTGGAGGCATGCACATTTTCTTTCTCTGCGTTGATAATATATATTTTTATAAATGTAGGCCTAGGGAAATAATATTGTACATGCCTCCGCCGGGGATTGAACATGGGACATTTGGATGGCAGGGTCAACACTCTATCGACTGAGCTACATTGTATATATAGAGGCCATCACATTTTCTATCTCTGCATTTATAAAAAAAAATATATAAAGGTCTCGGGTTCGATTCCCGGTGGAGGTATGTCACATTTTCTTTCTCTGCATTTATAAACATATATACATGTATATAATTATGTCAAAAACAGATTTTCGGAATAAGTCGAACAATCATCAAAAACATTTGTAGGAAATATCAGGAATAAAAGATTCTACTTTAGCGTTCCTTTTGTCCGTGCTTACTTTACAGAAAGATTTGCAGACTTTATTTGGGGTTGATCTTTCGTCGGCCCTTGCAGCCCATTCGATGAAGTCCCGTATGGCCCTTATAACCAAAAGTCCGGGGTTCGATTCCAGGTGGAGGCATACAAAAGTTTCTTTCTCTACATTTGTCAAATACATATATAGAATTGTAATTCACATCGACAACAGGACTCATTAGTATTTATACACGTCTTTATTACCTAGCCCAGCCGAAGAAGAAGCGTTTTTGTTCTATAAATTGATTTGTGTATTCAGGTACAATTCTGTGCCTATAAACAAAGAACGGATAATAAAAACAACTTCAGCGCGTGCGTGCACGTGAGCTGGCAGGTCAACTTTCTGAGAGAAATAACGTGCGTAGTGACAATAATCCAGGGTTTTCCTATTCTGATCGGAAAAAAGCTGATTGCCAAAGAGTATTATTGAGGGGTCTAGGCAGACGTCATATATCATTAGCTTCATTGGGCTTATGGGCATCGCGCCCCGGGGGCAACCGAGTCAACCGGCTCTGCTCTTAAACAATGTTAAGCCAAATGGCAGAAAATCGGCTTGATTTGCCCTGCACGTGGACTTCTTTTCAAAACGCCAGAAACTAAAGATTGTCACACCGTTTTTTTATGTCGGGGAAAGAGGGTCTTGTTCAAAATCAGTGGCCGTTCTGGCAAGGTTAATTTGTGAAAGGCGAGATCAGAACAAACTGAAATGGTTCTTGAAGACCTTGTCAGACAAATGAAGGTAATTTCTACCCCTTGATTGACCCATCTCTGCCTTCAGATGGTGGAACCTAGCTTCCGATAGGTTGCTTCCGGTGCGAACTTTAGAGGACCAAATCACACTACCACATTTTCTTGAAATTAAAAGCGGATTTTCTTTTGCTGCTCATAAAATAAATCATAATAACAATTGTGTTACTATCGGGGTTTTCTTTTTCGTCAGCACTTTTTTATTATTTTGTTGCAATGTGACGCTGGATTCACTTAAGTTCAGATTTTGACACAAAGACATGGATTTTTACAACTGATTAGCTGTGTGTGTTCGATTATACCAAATAGTTTTATAAATCAAAATTTTAAAATAGACTATATAAAATGTTGAAGTTTTTGTCTTCATGTCACTAAGTCATGTCAACGAATGCGTATAGTCCCTATCATATGACAAAATCATTAAATATCAGATACAGTTGTTGACAAAAGTATGTAGAATTGTCCCCTGTAACTGTCCTCGAGAAAGTAAATGTAGAAGAAAAAAAAATAATTTCGATTGTGTAGTCGTCTCAAAATATATTTTACAATAAACATAGCATGTCACATTTTCTTTCTCTGCATTTATAAAAATATATATATTAATTTTATTTCCTAGACATTCATTTCAGCGTTAGGCACCGCAAAATTGATACTCATTCGTGGTAAAACAAATGAAAAGAGAACTCGACATGCGCCACAAAGCATTTATGAAATAAAAAAAATAAAAATTAAAGACTTTTTCACAATCGTATTTTACAATTTAAATCAGGCGGTAACAGCTGAGTATAAATTATTTAACAACGGCTGAATTCTTGTAAAATGTTATTTGACTTGTGTGGTCCTTACACCCTTGTATACATCACCATCAATGTCGTTTTGATGGGTTTAACCTCGTTAAACTGCTCCCTTTATAAGCAAGCTATCATTTACAAGGTGACAGTAATCGTGGCGATTCTTCCCTTCAACTTGCTCACAGACAAACAAACGCTTCCGTGTTCCCGGCTCCTGTGCGGAGTCGGGTGCATGACATGCCCCCGAAAAAAACTCCTAACAACGGATCACCCTGCTCTGTTTATTTTTCTATCGACATTTATCAGACATCATTTTCTGTGTTTCTAAGTGACCCGAGCCGGTACATTTGGGAAGGCCCCGGGACGTAACTCGATGTGATTATTTACTATTGTTGAGAGGGGTACAGAGACAGACATACATCAATCTAACTGATTCCTTCCACACAATTGTTGTTGTTGGCACATCGCCGCCAGCAAATTTCCGAACCATTTTGACTGCACATCGCTCATCACTGTCTACCAAAGGCCCCTAACCCTTATTGCTTCGCACGTATGTCTGTGAATGGTCCAACGATATCGGCAAAGGTCTGTGATTTTGAAGGAAAATCTTACTCTTGTCAGCTATTCCAAGGTTTTGCGCTATACGAGAATGGCCACACTCTTCTGCGTTTGCACGCTGGCAAACCTACTCTGTCCGTTATAAATCCCTCCCAGAAGTATGCCATTTTAACATAATGACGCAAACATGGTGCAAAACTATAGAGAGTGCCGGCAAATTGTAGCGCAGGATGACTCGGCAAATCTTAATGGAAATCACTTATAATACCTAGTTGATCCAAACGTTTTAGCACACATTTAGAACTTCCTCGAAAGATCTGCTGTTGGTTATTTTATTTTAACTTGTTGAATATATTTAGTTATAGCCATTCACCAATAATTTTTAAAAAATACAAATCCGTGTCGTGTTTTACAAATTAGCTGACGACAAATATTAGATTGGGCACAGTTTATTAAAAAATTAATAATAATGTCGTCAATTCCATGCACTGGATTATCGCCTATATAAAAAAAAACCTTCCATGCAAATCGTATTTCAGTATATACGACTCAAATCTCAAATCTAAACACTTATTCAATCTTCAGTTTATATTTAATATCTTCTTTTAAGATTTGTTATACCTTGGGAAATATGACTAAAGATTTACTTCATTTTAGCTACAACAAAAAATATCAAAGGATTTTTGGTGATTTAAATAATCAGCCATCGTGACTGTTTCGATAGTGATTTTAGGGCACAATTTGTATGGCTTAAGTTCTAAATGCGCACAGTATGTTTGTATTGCGCTCCTGTACAGACTTAATATCCCTCTTTGTCTGAAGGAATGTCACTGCATGTTGTCAACAATTTTTGTCATACAGTTTTCTCTCGTATTTTTCAAAATTACTACATTAATAGTAGAACATTTTTTACCGGTCTTAACCTATAAGGCTTGCAAATATAAACCTTGCCCCGAATCTTCCCGCTTTCTTCCCCGTCTGAAATTTCTTCTGTGGAATCTTCGCTCATCACTCATCTGGCAGACACCTGCGTGTTAAAGAGATTTTCAAGCACGAACCGTTTCGCGAAGTTTTCCAAAGAGTCCTCGCTACGTCGTGTTGTTCCCAGACCGTTTGGGGGTCAAAGTTCTCCGTTGGAGTGAAGTGTTGGACAGCCAGAACTAAAAACAGGGCGGCGTTTGTTTGCGATATCAAGTGTTTCGATGGGTTGAAATTGTTCCTTCCTTAATTCCCAAAGTTTAGTATTCCCTCTATTTACAAAGTAAATCAGCTGACACTTTAGTAATGCCAGCTATCTATGTCTATATTATAGCTGCAATCTTCTTCATTGGCTTGAATTTTAAATATAGGTTTGACGACACTCTACGAAAAAAAAAAACGTTCAGACAAATCTGAATCTGCTATTTTATGAACGTACATATTATGTGTAACCAATGAAGTACAGCAGTAAGATTCAGTTGACGTATAAATAGTTTTATCGGTGTCTTCGTTTGTAATACCAAAGTGTGTTATTCGAAAGTTTTTTCTGATTCTTTCAGATTTTTCTGAACGGGTTTTTTCCTATATAGTGTAGACAAACCTATATTTTATACTGACATAGTATATTGGACGCGAAAAAAATATTCAATGCCAATGCCTCTACCTGATTTTGTTTGCACTGAAGTATACCAATCAACCCGACTGGAATTAACTAGATTAGATTTAGTTGTCAGAGTGTTATCATCGATTTCAGTTTTACAATAATTATTTCTTTTCTTATTTTTTGTTGGTTTATTTATGTTTATATATCTTTAATGCAAACATTTATTAATTGATCAATATGGTATATATTCATGCCATTATTAACTAATTTATGTATTCATTTGTTTGTCTCTTGGCGTTTTTTATTTTTATTTTATTATTTTTGCGTTTTTGTTTCTTGTATTTTTTTGTTTCTTTTTGGGTTTGATAATTATTTTTTTAAGTTCATTTAGGTAAAGGTTTTATTCTATTTTGTTTGGCGTTACTCTTTCGTTATTTCAAAACACGATTTTTTAACAAGCCAAAACACTTTGGATGTTCGCTGTGAAACCTGACAGTTGAGATCCGCGGAGCAAGGCAGAATTACAGTCAACAAAAAGGAATAGATAGTTGCTATTTTTGCGCTGCATGGGTGCTGATAAATGTACCAGATTTATATATATATGCAAACTCAAATCACACTGTTATAGAGAATTCTATAAATTAAAAACCGATTAATCATCATTTTCTGGACAAACACGTATACCAGCCCCAGAAAGTATATATGTGGCAACGTGCCATGCGTCTACATGTATACTCCTTGTGTGACCACATTTTAATCAAAGGGTCGAAGTTACCCCACCGGGGATTTTAAGAGAATTCTCGTTATTCATCCATGGTCAATGAAGATAACAAAATCAAATTGCTTCATATTAAACATAACCGTTTATACCTAACATTTGTAAAGCAAAACAGTGAAATTCGTGTGGATAAAAATACATGCATGGATGGCAGTACATGTATGTAGGATTATATAGACCACAACAAGAGGAACAGAAATTTAACTTATAACTAAAAAAAAACGATTTTCTATCACAAAATTGAACACAAATTCTCATCTCTGTTATGGGAACTCTCAAAATGCGCGGGAGTAAAAAAAAAATGAAGTCTCCCCGTCTCCAGATATTGGAGATGTTTGAACCCGAGATCGCACTATAGCTCAGGTTACCACTAAAATATTAAAAGAATAAATATTTGTTTATATAATCAATGAGAAAAATTGGCAACTTTTCACTTGGGGTATTATTCGGTAACTCGATAATATCGTCGGCCTCTGCACATCAGTCGGTAAACCCTGCTAACCAAAGGTCCAGGATTCGATGCAAGTTAATTGGAGGCATGCAGCTATTTTCTTTTATAACTTTTGTATTTCAAAACGGACAGCAGACATCTCAATTTCGCTATAATTTAGAGTAGATATCGGTCACGTGAAAGGGTACGTATTAATTTTAATTGGCTTAATCGCTGAGCAATCCTACTAATTCATTAACAAAGCGCGCCGAGTAATTTGGTGTCAGATGGGGTCGGATTACAACATGAGTATAATACCTCTATCAGTTGCTGAGTGCTGGAGAACTGAACAATTTAACCTGTCTCTTTGATCTTTGCATTTTTATATCTATCCGCTAATTCTTCTGAGCGTGGTTTCTTTTGTCTAGGGGCGAGTTAGAAATATGCCCGAGTATAATCGTTAGGGCAATAAGCTAAAACGACCGATTGCATTTCTTTATACGTTACTCCCTTGAGATGCGACTTGGAAAGTAGATTAGATCATAAATTTTTCACCGGAACAATCAGCGAAAAGTTCGATGTAGGCTGATAAGATATATGTCAGTCGCGTGGCGCTGTTTATATGTTACCCTCGGGGAAAAGAAATAATCTTAACAACCCTAGATTGCCCGGCTTAGATCTCAATATTCTCTACACCTAGGGCAGTAAGCAGCAAAGCTACTCTCTAAATAATTACTTTAAATTCTGTCTCCGCCGTCTTTGAATCTATCTTAACAAGCACGATTCTAACTCATTTCAGATCTAAAAGCTAGCAAGCAATTTTGTTGCAGTTTGTATGGTGTACAAATGTATTATGCGTAAGCCTCTGCCTATTGTTTGTGTTGTGAGTATTTTACCTGGATTTGTGTCAAACTTAATGTGGTATGCAAGCATACGTTACGTATACTTTGTGAAGTATTACTGCACGAGATTTTTTTGATAAGATTTAAAAACCGACAACGGGCTAATCGTTTTAATAGATATATTGATAGGCATCCAAATGTAAGGGAATATAATAATATCAATTCAGTAGACGGTCTCCCTATAGGTCGCGAGTTCGATTCTGGCCCGGGTTCACGTTTTTCTGACCAGGAGTTTTCCATGCTGTCGGCAATTACTATTTATTATATTATATATATCCATGGACATGATTACAGTTGTGCGGGGAATATATACTATTCGTGCATAATTTAAATTAGACACTATATGGACAGAAAAGCAAATTGTGTACACCGTTCGACAGAATCGGGACAAACCCCGCAATCGTTCTCCTCCTACCCTGTACCAATTTATAAGATGCTTCGACGAATGTTTTGTCCATCGTGTCTACTTTAATCCAATCTGATAAAAATCATATGTATATTAGCTCGCTGGTATTGATTGTCGTTATGTAGATCTGAGGACATCGTACAGCAAACGGTTTCGATTGATTGACCAATCACAAAGCCACTTCATAATATTGGAAAGTGCCTGTCTGGGAATTATATAATATCAATTCAGTAGACGTATAATCTGGCTTTTCATTGGACATCGTTTATAGGAATTCCCATCAGATCCAATCTGATTTACACTATACCTCAATAGCTCTCAATTTGTTATGTCGCACTTTAATATGAGGACATTCCATGTGTAATGATATCAGGTAGGGCCTACGTCAGATTTATGAAACGACACTGTCTCAATTGTCCAATGAAATTCCAGATGACTTGAGGCTGTGTTAAACACACAGTAACAGTTTTACAAACAGTATTTTCGATATTTTGGGATAACACTTTCTTAGTTTGAACAGATTCTAGTTCAGAAACTTTTGCAGGCTGAGACCCGTCCGGGAATCGCGAGCAGTAAAGGTCAGGCACCTAGAGCGCTAAGCCAACTGGCATTCTCCAAAAAAGAAGGTTAGTCAGCTAGAGTATATGTGATGGACGTTCACTACTCCTCTGATATATCTAGGCTAATGACACAGCTCCCAAAGCTGATTGCAATGAAATCATTTTTGTGTCGTTTAGAAAGTGAGCGTTGACAGCATTTTTTTTATTTTGGGATAACACTTTCTTAGTTTGAACAGATTCAAGATTTTTCTGGTTGAGCCCTGTCCGGGACATCTTCACGAGACAAGGCGAGGCCCGACGTAAAACTCTATTCCTCCCCTTGTCA